>CANNZV010003621.1:0-58245 GCA_947561585.1 Caprella mutica
GTAAAGGTCGTGCCATTTTCAACATCATGTTGATTATCAGCTACTTATATATTTTTTTGGCATAAAAACCTAATTACAATTGTTCGATTACGAACACTCACTGTTCGGTTTTAGCAGCTAATTTCAGTTAGCATCTATGATTACAACAATTATTCACAATACTACTAAAGTATCCTATAAAGTAGTTAATATTTTATATTAAGGTAGCCTGAATGAGGATAAAAGTACTTTTTTGGGAGAAAAGCTATACAAAAGGATAGCGTATTTCTGTCAAGAATAAGCCTTCTGGTGGTACACTCCAACTTTTTTCAAGACGAGTTTGGGTATCTAGCGCCTGACGCACTTCTTCAATCGTCACTTTGCCCAATCCTACATTCAAACACATACCTACAATCAACCGCACCATGCCCCGCAAAAAACGATTGCTGCTATATGAAAAACCATACCTTCCCCTTCAGTTACCATCCACTTAGACTCGTGCATTTGGCAAATCATCGTTTTGACATCGGTATTTGATTTGCAAAAAGGATAAATTCTTGATAGGTCATAAGTAAGGAGGCCGCTTCGTTTAGTTTTTGATAATCCAATTGTTTAGCAAATGGAAAATGATAAGCCGTTTCTTTTTGAAAAGGATTTTTACTGAAAACAATATGATATTCGTAAGCCCTATAATAGGCATCAAATCGAGCATGCTGTTCTGCTTCTACTTCGAAGATGCGATGCAGGGCAATATCGGTGGGCAGATATTTATTGAGGCGCACAAGCAGAGCTTCGGTAAGCCGTTCCTCATAATCAAAATGGATAAAATATTGCTGTGCATGAACGCCAGAATCTGTCCTACCACAGCCCATGATACTAATTGGTCTTCTCAATATCAACGACAAAGCCTCCTCTATCGTTTGCTGTATAGAGGGGTCACTAGGTTGGCGCTGATAGCCATTATAGTGGGTTCCTTTGTAGGCTAATTCAATGAAGTAACGCAATTTTAATCTGTTAGTTTATTGATGTTTTTTAAATATAATTGTTGATATTCTTTTTGCAATTGCTGCTTATCTACAGGCACTACGCCTACCCTTTCACAGACAATCCCTCCTGCAAGATTGGCTAAATAAGCAATGTTCTCTATCTGCAACCCTATGCTCAATCCTAAGGCCGCTATACTAATTACGGTATCACCTGCCCCGCAAACATCAGCAATATTTCTCGGGGAGGTACTTATGATTTTGCTTTGTTCCCCATCATCTATGAAAATCCCCTTTTCCCCTAGCGTAATCATGGTGTATCGGTTGTTCAATTCTTGTCTCACCAAACGCGAGGCTTCCAACAAAGAAGTAGTCGAGTCCTCTATTTTTAAAGCCAGCGCTTCTCTAACTTCTTTCAGGTTGGGTTTGAAAAGTGTCGTTTTTCTGAAAGTTAAAAAGTTTTTAAACTTGGGGTCAACAACCGTAATAATTTCTTTTTTGTACGCTTCCAAAATCACTGCTCTTATCACTTGCTGTGTCAGTACGCCTTTATTATAATCTTGAAAAAGAATCGCATCTATTTTTTGAACTTCCAGTATGTGATGGATGCGGTCTAAGAGCTTTTTTTGCTCTTTGGTATTGAGGTCGTGCACGTCTTCGGTATCTACTCTCAGTATCTGTTGATTGGCAGCAAGCACCCTCGTTTTCACGGTAGTACATCTAGCATCAGACTGAACTATACCTTTTGTAAGCAGCTCATTTTCAGGTAATAAACTCAAAAACAATTCTGCATTTTGGTCTTTCCCAATAACGCTACACAAGATAGGATTGGCACCCAATGCCTTGATATTGAGGGCTACATTGGCAGCGCCGCCAAGTCTATTGTCACGTGATTGGAGATGCACCACGGGCACAGGTGCTTCAGGCGAAATGCGGTCAATATTGCCCGTAAGGTATCGGTCTATCATCACATCGCCAATGATAAGAATATTAATATTTTTGAAGGATTGAAATATCTCCTCTGAAGTTTTCATCATAAAATACTTATTCCTTTTTTTATTTAACTGTCTTTACAAAACGCTTGGCAAACCAATCTAAGATTTCATTAGTAGCACCTTTGTTTTTTATTAAATAATCCTTTGCCTTGTGCGCAGCTGTATTATAAAAATCATCCACTTCTAGTTTTTCTAAAACGTCGTTAAAGTCCTCATAATTGTTAATCGAAAAACCACCACCCTGCTCCACCAATTGTACCGCCTCCGTAAATTTTTGATATTTGGGACCAAAAATCACAGGCAAGGCAAAGGCAATTGGCTCCAAGGTATTGTGAATTCCCGAACCAAATCCGCCCCCAATATAAGCTACTTTTCCGTATTTATATAAAGAAGATAACATACCGATATTGTCAATGATTAATATTTTAATATCTGCCGAAATTTTATTTTTTATTTGTGAATATCGAATATAAGGAAGGTCTAATTTTGAGCAAATTTGATTGATGTGTGCTTCGTCTATTTGATGCGGAGCAAAAATATATTTCCATTCAGTAGTAGGATGTTGATTGATGTATTGTATCAACATATCCTCATCCTGTGGCCAAGTGCTACCGCCAATTAAAATGGGTTGCCTCTTTGCAAAATCATCAATCATTGGAAAGCTTTTGGCTTGCGCAGCAATCTGTAAAACCCTATCAATTCTCGTATCACCCACGACGCTAACTTGCTGAATATCATGCTTTTGCAATAATCCTAAAGAAGCTTCATCTTGCACAAATAAATGCTGAAAACCTTTTAATATACTCAAAAATCGTTTGCCATACCATTGAAAAAATGGTTGACTATTTCGGAACAAACCAGCAATCAAAATAGTAGGAATCTGCTTTTCTTGTAGTCGCTCTAAGTAGTTGTACCAAAATTCATATTTTACAAAAATGGCGATTTGAGGTTGTACGATTTCCAAAAATTGATGAGCGTTTTGAGGCGTATCTGCAGGTAGGTAAAAAATATAATCTGCTTGCGCATAATCTTTTCTAATTTCATAACCAGAAGGAGAAAAAAAGGTCAATAAAATTTTGAAATCCGTTTGTTTTTTGAGTGCTTCTATGAGAGGTCGCCCCTGCTCAAACTCTCCTAGGGAGGCGCAATGAATCCACACTAATTTCGTATCGGTTGGTATTTGATTTTGGAGATGGGTCAAAATATTTTTTCTACCATTTATCCAAAGTCTTGCTTTCTCAGAAAAAAAAGAAGCCATCCATATCCCCATAGTGTAGAGTCGGATAGCAAAATTGTATAGCATGTTTTAGTTTAATGAAAAATGATTAATGTGTAATGACTGCACTAAATGTTGACGTTTAATGTTTTGATGGCTAAACTACCTGTTGACTCTGTGAAACTCTGTGCGACTCCGTGGTAGAAAAAAGTCAGCATCTAATCAAGCATTGTCACATTGTCAATTCTAATAATAAATATCTTCTGATGGTTGTCCCAAATAAATAGGTATCAGTGTCCAGCCCAATTTAAAACCCAATAGCATATCCACTCTTTTGGTCTCGTCCTTCATCATGGTATCAAAATTAATATCTCGTCGATTTTGAGTAAAGCCTTCTGTAAATTCAAAACCTACATGAAAATTGATCCGTTTATTTTTGCTGAGGTGTTGGTAGCCTACAAATTGTGTAAGGGCCAAGCCATTGCTTAATCTATCATAGCCTTTTTGGTAATCGCCAAAAATTTGAGCAGCAGAATTGCCATCATCTTGAATTCTGATTTTGTGTTGAAGTAGTCCCGCCCCCAAAGTAATACGAAGACCCGATCGACGGTTATTTTTCAACAAAGGGATCAATTTACCCAATCTAGCGCCCACATAAAACCCTCTTTGGCGCAAAGCCACACTAGCCTGAGTCTGGTCATTGCCAATCAAAAAGCCATCTGAATCGCGTAAAGTAGCTAAAACATCTTCAAAAACTTGATTTCCAGAGAGCACCCCTCCACGCAAACCAAAAATAAAATTTTGTTTAGTAATGTAATCCGAACTTAAATCTATTTCATAACTATTACCAAAGCGGTCGGCTAAATCAGCACTAGGTAACTGAAAAGTATAAGCAATATTAAACGTGATTAAGCTTAAATTGGATATTTTTTTGTCTTGAGCACTCAAATAATTGCTAAAAAACGTTAACAAAATAAAGAAAAAGCAATGTCGCATTAGGTATTTTAGTTATATTATTAAAAAAAACACATTAAAATGTATTAAGCTAACAAATTTAATAAAATAAGAACCAAGAATGCGAATAATTAGAATTATATTTGTGTCTATTGTTAGACTAAATTGATATTCCCCTTTTGCAGAAATATTTTTTGCTCAAACCATTGTTCTTATTGAAAGAATTCTGAAACAGTTAGCCCAAAAAAACGTTAAATCATTAGTTGTTTCTTTAGTATTTAGCCCTCTTTTTCAATATTATGGCAGAAACAACTTTCTAAATACAATTCTAAATACAATAACAATTCATTAACCACATGTTTTTCAACTACAAAATGAACATATGAAACGAGTATTAATCACAGGCGCAGCAGGGTTTTTAGGTTCTCACTTATCTGATAGATTTATCAAGGAAGGTTTTCACGTTATCGGTATGGATAATTTGATTACAGGTGATCTTGGCAATATTGAGCACCTATTTCCATTGAATGATTTCGAATTTTACTATCACGATGTTTCTAAATTTGTCCACGTACCGGGCGAGTTAGATTATATCCTTCACTTTGCATCTCCTGCAAGTCCTATCGACTACTTACAAATGCCTATTCAAACATTGAAAGTAGGTTCCTTGGGTACCCACAATCTTTTAGGTTTGGCTAAAGCTAAAGGTGCAAGAATGTTAATTGCTTCTACTTCTGAAGTTTATGGAGATCCATTGGTGCATCCACAAACGGAAGATTATTGGGGCAATGTAAATCCTATTGGGCCTAGAGGTGTTTATGATGAAGCCAAAAGATTTCAAGAAGCGATCACAATGGCTTACCACACTTATCACGGCGTAGAAACTCGTATCATACGTATCTTCAATACTTATGGACCACGTATGCGTGTCAATGATGGTCGTGTATTACCTGCATTTTTCTCACAAGCTATTCGTGGAGAAGGTTTAACTGTTTTTGGAGACGGTTCTCAAACACGTTCTTTCTGTTATGTAGATGATTTAGTAGAAGGAATTTACAGATTGCTTAAGAGCGATTATGCAATGCCTGTGAATATTGGAAACCCTGACGAAATTACGATTAAAGAATTTGGTGAGGAAGTATTGGCTATGGTAGGTAATCCAGATGCGCATTTGACTTTCAAAGATTTGCCAAAGGATGATCCTAAGGTACGTCAACCCAATATTTCTTTAGCTAAAAAAGTATTAGGATGGGAACCAAAAGTATCTCGTCAAGAAGGTATGAAAATCACTTATGACTACTTCAAAACAGTAGTACAAGTACCTCAAGTAAGAGAACAAAAAGCTTAAAAAATAATCTTATAGTGCTAGGAGATTTTTCTAATCAAGTACCCTTAGCATCACTTAAAAATATCGAACCCGCCTATTTAGGCGGGTTTATTCTATTTTAAGAAACAACCCATTTATATTATGTCTTACAATAAAACTATATTAGTAACAGGAGGCGCAGGCTTTATTGGCTCTCATTTGGTGCGCCTATTAGTTAATAAATATTCAGATTACCATATCGTAAATTTAGATGCATTGACCTATGCAGGAAATTTAGAAAATATCTCAGATATTGAAAAAAGTCCAAATTATACTTTTGTAAAAGGCGATATTAACGATGCTGAATTTGTTCAAGAACTATTCAGTATTCACCAATTTGATGGCGTTATTCATCTAGCGGCAGAATCTCATGTAGATAGATCCATTGCCAACCCTATGAGTTTCATCGTAACCAATATCGTAGGAACAGTCAATTTGTTGAATGCAGCAAGACACCACTGGACAGATTTTGAAGGCAAGTTATTTTATCATGTTTCTACAGATGAGGTATATGGTTCGTTGGGCGATACAGGCTTCTTTTATGAAGATACGGCTTATGACCCGCGTTCGCCTTATTCCGCTTCTAAGGCCAGTTCAGATCACTTAGTAAGAGCTTATCATCATACTTACGGCATGCCAGTTGTTATTTCTAATTGTTCTAACAACTATGGTCCTAATCAATTTCCAGAAAAATTGATTCCTCTTTTCATTAATAATATTAAGCACAATAAACCTTTGCCTGTATACGGTGATGGCAAATATACACGTGATTGGCTTTGGGTAAAAGATCATGCAGAGGCGATTGATATTATTTACCATAAAGGAAAAATGGGCGATACGTATAATATTGGTGGGCATAATGAATGGAAAAATATTGATTTAATCCATTTGCTTTGCAAAACGATGGATGAGTTATTGGAAAGAAAACCTGGTTCTTCTGCCAAGCTGATTACTTATGTAAAAGATAGAGCTGGTCATGACCGTCGTTATGCTATTGATGCGACCAAATTGAAAGAAGAGTTGGGATGGGTACCCTCTTTGCAGACGGAAGAAGGTATGAAGGAAACTGCTAAGTGGTACCTTGACAATGCGGACTGGATGGAAAGAATCACTTCTGGCGATTACCAAAAATATTATCAAGAACAGTACACAGATAGATAATCCTTTCTCTATACATTTACTCCTACTAAGACTGTATCTTTTCCAAAAAAATACAGTCTTAGTACAAAGGAAAACCATACTCCACTATAATAGACTTGTTTATAAATAACATATTCGTATATGAAAACATCTTTTTTCTTTATACTTTAGCTTTTTTTCGTCCCGTAGCTAAGGCTACGAAACTCAAAAAGAGCTTCGTCTAAAGAAAGAATCTAAGTTTCATATATCAAATCATTATTTAGGAACAAGTCTATTAGTTTTGCAAAATAATTATAAAGCGTCTATATTCGCGTAATTTATGATTATTAAAATTCATTCTACCCCCAAAGGATAGCGGTTTAAACTCTTATTTTAACTATGAATAAACTTATAAGTCTTATCTTATTTTTTGTTGTAGTGTCTACTACGATGCTCACAGCACAGGTCTCCATTCCCAATCAAGATGAATTTATAACAGAACTAAGGAAAAGAGGTATCTCTGAGCAACAGTTTCGCGAACGCATGGCAGATAAGGGCTACGATATTGATGATTTTGATCCAATAAAATTTCCTGAATTTGAGCGTGCTGCAGAGCAATCGGTTAGAGAACTAGAGGCTGAATTAAAAAAAGAAGCACTAACCGAAATCACAATGGAACAAGACACGCTTAAGGAAGAGGAAGCAGAGGTTCTTGAAGAAGGCGTTGAAGTGAGTGCGGATGCTAATGCCGAAGAAATAAGAAAATTGGTAGATAATGGCGTCCCATTAGAAGAAGCCATCGCAAGAGTCATGATAAAGGAAGGTAAGGAGGAATTGCCAGAAGCAACAATTTATGGTCAACATATTTTTAGGAATAAAGACATTGCCCTCTATACGCCTTCTGAAGATATAAGACCTCCAGATAATTATGTATTGGGTGTAGGCGATAAAATCACTGTGCTTATTTGGGGTACTTCACAAGAAAATGCTACTTTCGAAATCAACAAAGCGGGCTATATCAAACCACAAGATATGCCACGTATCAACTTGAAAGGCGTGCCTTTTTTGAAAGCTAAAAAATTAATCCAAAGTAGGTATTCAGAGTTTTACAACTTTCGTCCAGAAGAATTTGAAGTGACTATAGATTATTCGAGAACGATAACGGTCAATGTTTTGGGTGAGGTCATCAATGCAGGTAGTTTTAATGTTCCTGCTCGTAATACGGCATTCAATGCCTTGGCTGCAGCCAATGGCCCTTCCAATTTGGGAAGTGTTCGTAATATCAAATTGATTCATTCTAATGGTAAATTTGCAAGAATAGATATTTATGAATTTTTGTTAGATCCTTCAAAGGTAAAAGATTTCTTTTTGCAGAATAATGATTATATCCATGTACCTGTAGCCGAAAAATTAGTAAAAATAGACGGCGCTATCAACCGCCCTTTTTATTATGAATTGCTTCCTCAAGAAGGATTAAAAAAATTGATACTTTACGCTGGAGGACTCAAAGAGAATGCCTATCAATCTAATATTCAAGTCAAACGTTTTGAAGATGACAAAGAAGTCATCGTGGATGTAAACTGGAGAGATTTACAAAAAAGCGGGCAAGATTTTTCTTTACAAAAAGGAGATGAAGTCTATGTCAAAACGATTCCAAAAGAGTATGAAAACTTTGCTACAATAGAAGGTGCCGTTGACTTACCGGGCAGATATGAGATACTAAGAGGGATGCGCATTACTGATATTGTGAAACAAAGTGGTTTGTCTAAAGATGCTAAGACTGATGTGGCTTATTTGCAAAGATTGAATCCTGATAGAACAATCAATTATATTCGTATCAACCTTAACGAATTGCTTGCCAATCCTAATACTGCTGAAAATGAAATACTAGAAGATGAAGATAAAATCGTGATCTTCTCGCAAACAAAATTTATGGATGAACGCAATTTTGTGATAGCAGGTGCTGTGCGCGACCCAGGTAGTCATCCTTTTGATTTTGGTACATCTAGTAGCAATGGTATTAAAGTAGATGACGCTATCATCATAGCAGGTGGTTTGACTTCTGAAGCAACCGATTTCGCTTATATTCATAGACTCAACCCAACGACCAAAAAACTACAGGAATATATCCGAATTGATAATCTTTCTGATATCATGAATAATCCTCAATCACAGGATAATATCATTTTGCAACCTTTTGATAGTTTGGTGGTGTATGATTATCGTACTTATATGGATAAGTCCTATGTAAAAGTAGGTGGTGCCGTCAGAGTACCCGGCCAATACAAATATGATGAATCTTTAACACTCAAGGATGCCTTAATACTTTCTGGTGGACTCAAATTGGAAGCATCTAAAATAAGAATTGATATTTCAAGATTAGTCATCGATGAAGATCAAGGCACTAAAACGGACTTCATAAAAGTGCAAGTAGATGAAAATTATAATATTTTGAATGACATCAATCCTGTATTGCAACCTTTTGACCTTATCTATGTAAGGCGAGCTCCTGAGTTTGAATTTCAAAGAAGTATAACCATAACAGGTGAAGTCACTTATCCGGGCAAATATCCGATTACTTCTGACAATGAAAGGGTTTTGGATATGATCAATAAAGCAGAAGGGCTAACCACTGAAGCCTTTCCTGAAGGGGCTACCTTGTATCGTCAAAAAGATAATGTAGGTTATGTCGTCATGGCTATTGACCGTGATACAAAGCAGACTTCAGATTTTAATTATATTGTAAAGGATGGAGATATTATTGATATTCCAAAACAAAAAGACTTTGTTTCTATTAGAGGTGCTACTGGTGCCAAAGAAATTTATCCAGAAAAGATTATCCGCACAGGCAAAATTAATGTCCCTTTCCATACCGGGAAAGATGCCAGATGGTATGTAGATGAATATGCTGCTGGAATTGGAGAAAATGGTCGAAGACGCCTCATCACGGTTGAACATCCTAATGGTCAAATTGAAAGTACACGTAATTATGTAGTTTTCAAGTCTTATCCAAAAGTGAGAGTGGGTTCCGTAATTACGGTCGGAAAAATAGATAAAGAAGAAATAACTAGGAAGAAAGATAGAGAAGAAGTAGACTGGTCTACTGTACTCAGAGATGCTGTAGGACAAGCCACTTCTATCATCACTTTGATATTGCTACTACAACAAGTAAATTAATGTAGTCCCCAAATTTATTCGGGAGACTGTAGCACAGTCTTTTTTAAAAGGGTATATAGAAAATCGACGAATACAACTTGTAATAAGTTTCCATAAAAAAAGGCTTCATGAATTTTTCATGAAGCCTTTTTTTATGGAAGTATCTTAAGCTTCTTTTGGTTTGAAAGGATGCCTTGGCGTCCAATCCAAATCTGGTTCCATATAATCCATTATAGAATTAAAAAACTTATTGGGTAAGGTTTTGCGGTGACGCATATAGCAATACATCTCATGAGCTACCGCACCTACAGAACTTTTAATTTCTAAAGCTGTACGTGCAAAGACAATTTTCTCTACGCCACATTCAATTCCTTTATTCACAATATCATAGAGCATATTCAAATACACCTGATGACTTCTATTCGTTTCATGATCGAAGCCCAAAAAATGCGCTTCTAGTTCTTTGCCATTAAGAATAGTAGTATAGTAACCAACCAATTCTCCTTTAAGATAATAGCCCGTCAATGTAAAATCATCTCCCAATGACTGCTTCAAACCTAGCATATAGGTCTTACTCAAACTCACTACATTAAAGCCTGCATTCATGGCAATATTTTCGTAAAGCTGATACAGCTTATCTATATTGGCCTCAATATCTGCTAAGGACAATGCTCTCTTTTCTATACTCGTAGCTTTCTTTATAGCCCGCCTCACTCTAACCCGGTATTTAGAAAACATAGCTCCCAAATAATCATCAAAAGTAGTCCACTCCTCTGGCACCTCCATAATCATGGTGGGTTGAATGGTAAACTCATTAAATCTCTTATCTGTTAGTTGTTTGGCTGCTGCCCTACTCGACTCAAAGTACTCTTTTACCAAGGTAACAGAAATATCTTGTCCTTGCTCTTGCAGAATATTCTGCGCATGAAGCAAGCCCTCCTCCAACCAATCAAAGGCATCTGATTGACTTACAGATGGATGAAAATAAAATCCATGTTCACCTGTAAGCAACACATTACCACATACAAGGGTTTTGAAATCTACTTTGGAGGATATAATATTTTTAAAATAGCGGCTTACCGATGTAAAAAAGCAAGATTTTTCTTCCTCTGCATCTTTCAAGCTATTATCTAGTTTGAAACTCTGAATCTGACAAGCAGATACACCGATGGGTTTAGCATTTTTATAAAATAATAAATAGCAAAAATCCATTCCTAACGGAGGGTTATCTTCTAAAAGCTTCAAGTATTTTTTTTGTAGAAAGATGTTGTGAGCAGGTGCAGCATCGTCCCAAGAAGTTGGAACTTCTTTTATGGAGGTATAAAAAGCTACTTTCAATCCTTTTGGACTCAATTCATATCCGTCAATGTCATGGGGATTAGAAGTTTTATTATTTTCCTTCGTATTTATCATTTCATGTATTAGTCCAATTAGCCACGGAAAACTTCTGTTAGTATCAGCTGTCGTTTGCAAAATTGTTTATTTTTATCCAAAAAAGAAAAGTTTTAGCCAGTTTTAACGGTTGAATAACACCTTAGTTGGATGCAATGTTGCGAATATCTTTAGTTTAACAAAAGTAATTTAATATCTCGTTTTTTAAACAGTTGGAATCGTATTAAGTGGTACGTATTTTTTAATATATAGGTTTAGTATTATCTACTTTATTGTTGGTCAATCATTTATTGCTTTTCTATTTGCTCCATTTTTTTATTTCCTCTAAGGCAAATGATTCGTTCCTCCATCCTATCAATTCCATTTTACCCAAGCCTTTATAATTCATGAACCATTCTTGTATAATATGCAGTGCCGCATTATATTCTATCAAAAATGTTTGAAAATCAGTTGCTTGTATCACTCGATAAGTAGCATCTGCAGGAACTGCAATAATTTTGGTATCTAACTCCTTACCATCTTTGAGCACTAGGGCAGCTATAGGGATAATAGGTATCCTTGTGCCTGTATCAAAGGCTTCCGAAATAACTAATATATCTAAAGCATCTCCGTCTCCTCCCCTTTTCTTATCCATCAAAGTAGAAGGTATATAGCCGTAGTTTCCAGGATAAGGCAAAAAATTAACTACCCTATCTTTTCCATCTATTTGATCATTCTCAAACTGCCTTGTCGCCTTATTATACTCTATTTTATGATTCGTGCCTGCTGGTATTTCTATGATAGCATCTATCCCTTTTGCTGTAAATTTGGGTTGCTCTTTGCTTGTGTTTTTGCATGTTGCCAATAAGATAACAACCATAAATGAGTAAAATAATAATCGCATAGTAAATGGGCAATTTTGTAAATGAATTTTGGTAAATGTACTTTTGGATTTCGTCAAAGACGTAATTTCAAACATTAAAGCTCAAAGGTAAATAAAAACTTTATCTTAGCCACTTTGTTCATTAAGTGTCTTAATGAAAACATTAGCTATTAATAAAAAAATAAAGCACCTTCTTTTTTTTACATTATATTTATATTGAGCATCAATCATTTACTACACTATAACATAACATGGCAATAAAACAAAAGGGCAAATCGCTTAAATCTAGTTCAAATGACCTTTCCAGTACTTTTTTTCAATTGCAAGTATTGAATGGTAAAGAATTAGTAGATAAAACTTTCCCAAATTTTGCGGAAAAAATTGGCGATTACGGACACAAACCGTTGAAAACCATTCCTTTAGAAATTTTCCAATTGAATATTGGCAAACTTTGTAATCAGACTTGTACACATTGCCACGTAGATGCGGGTCCTGATAGGAAGGAAGAAAATATGTCGAAGGCTACTTTAGAAAGGTGTTTGGAAATTATTGCAAGCGTACCTACTATACATACCGTAGATATCACAGGTGGTGCACCTGAGATGAATCCACATTTTAGATGGTTTGTAGAAGAATGCTTTAAGTTGGGCAAACAGGTGATTGATCGTTGCAATTTGACGATTATCGTTGCCAATCCTAAATACCATGACTTGCCTGCATTTTTGGCTAAAAATAAAGTCCAGGTGGTCTCTTCTCTCCCCTACTTTAGCAAAAGTAGAACAGATAAACAAAGAGGTGATGGCGTTTTTGAGGATTCTATCAAGGCCTTGAAAATGTTGAATGAGGTAGGCTATGGTCAGGAAGGTAGTGGTCTTGATTTGCATTTGGTGTACAATCCTTCGGGGGCCTTTCTGCCTGCCGATCAGAACACATTGGAGGCAGAATTTAAGCGTCAGTTGAAATTGAAATACGATATTGATTTTAATCAACTCTTTGCGATTACCAACTTACCTGTCAGTCGTTTTTTGGATTACCTGATTCAGACTGAAGAATATGAGACCTATATGCAAACTTTGGTAGATGCTTTTAATCCTACGAATATTACAGAATTGATGTGTAGAAATACCATTTCTGTAAGTTGGGAAGGGTACCTTTATGACTGTGATTTTAATCAAATGCTCGATTTGAAAGTTGCCCCAAAAGGTACTCAACACATCAATGATTTTGATATAGAAGCATTGAATAATAGAAACGTAGTGCTCAATCAGCACTGCTATGGCTGCACTGCTGGCGCTGGGTCGAGTTGTACTGGTGAGATACATTAATCATATCAATCAACGATTCTAATTTATGGTTCTTTGACAAAAACTAAAAGAATGAAAAAAACAAAGCTCTACTTATACTCATTTATTTTTTTAGTTGTTTGTTCTATACAAGTACATGCTCAAAAAAAGACCTGCCTCACAGATGTTTTTTATCAAAAAGCACAAGCCTTAGATTCTACCTTACATGCACAACAAGCTGATATTGAAGCCTTTACAAGCGAATGGATAAAAAAGCATCGGCACTCAGGTCTATCTAGATCCGTGCTTACTATTCCTGTGGTGGTACATGTTGTTTGGTTTAATACAGAAGAAAATATCTCTGATGCACAAATCCAATCACAGATAGATGTTTTGAATAAAGATTTCAGAGGTCTTAATGCCAATATTGAAGATACACCAGAAGCGTTTAATCATTTAATAGCAGATGTCGGCATAGAATTTTGTTTGGCTACAAGGGCGCCTGATGGTAGTCCTACCAATGGCATTACACGCAAACAAACGGATTTAGCCAATATTGCTTTTAGCTTTGTCAACGAAACCACTTACCAAAGAAATATCAAAAACAAAGAGCATGGCGGTACCGATCCTTGGGATACTCAAAAATATATGAATATCTGGATTGGTGATAGCGGCAATACGATTTTTGATATCGCTGGAGATGGCAATTATCCTGGTTTTGCTTATCCAACCGAAGATGGGATTGTGATTGACTATAGAGCCTTTGGTACGATAGGCACGGCCACTACTTTTAGTTCTTTGTCACAAGGCCGTACGCTCACTCATGAAATTGGGCATTTCTTTAACTTGAGACACTTGTGGGGTTATGGTGCTAGTTGTGGAGACGATGACTGTGTATTGGATACGCCCCCACAAGGCAAAATTGATTATGACTGCCCTACTCATCCAAGCCCTAGTTGTGGGACTAATGATATGACGACTAATTTTATGACTTTTGTAAATGATGGCTGTATGACCTTCTTCACACCTGGACAAAAATGGCGAATGTTGGCAGCACTTCATGGTCCTAGAAATGGTTTGTTGGCATCGGATGGTTGTGAAGAAGGGAGAGAACCCATAAGCAATGTTTTTAACCAAGATTATGTAATATACCCCAACCCTGCTAAGTACAACACCATGAATGTGCGCATACGGGATAGAAATAATCTACGATCGGTCAACATGATTACGATAGATAATAAAGTAATAGAAGGCTGTGCTTTTTTGAGTGAAGGGAAGCTGCATACTTTAGACATTTCGAATGTACCATCGGGCGTTTATATTGTAAGGATAGCATGGCGCAATGGTGATGAGACTTTTGAAAAGGTAGTCATTGTAAAATAAAAACAGCCTCTTTCAGAAGAAAGAAGCTGCTTTTTGTATTCTATTAAGTCTATTCGACTTACTTCATTTTTGCTTGCATTTTCTTCAATTCAGACCACTTGTTATCAGCAGCTAATTTAGCTTGCTTAGGCCATGAAGTTGGGTTATGCATTTGGAAACGGCTACCACCTTTAGCCAACATAGCCTTCAATTTAGCAGGCGTACACTTAGCCATTTGAGCAAAAGTCTTAACACCACCTTTGTTCAATAATTGACAAATCTTTGGCCCTACCCCTTCTATAACAGTCAAATCAGTTTGTTTGATAACTCTTACTTTAGACGTAGTCGTTTTGCTCATTTTAGCAGTAGACTTTTTAGCCGTTGACTTTTTCTTAGCTGTCATTTTATTGTCGCTCATTTTTGAAGCAACAACTTTTTTAGTGGTAGATTTTTTTGTAGCAGGTTTTCTCTTAGCAGAAGTAGCAGAAGCATTAGCAGATACAGAAGTCTTACTTGTTGTGCTTTTTTTAGTGGCTACTTTTCTTTTAGCTTCAACTTTTTTAGCAGCAGATTCCTTTACTACAACACCTTTTACAGTAGGTAATACTACAACAGAATTGTTCATTCCAAAATCATTAGGAACGTATTCGTCTGCAGCCCAATCATTTTCCCAAATCTTGTTATCAATCATGTAACGAAATTGGTACTTACGACCTGTTTCTAATTCTAAAACAGCTTTGAAATCAGATTTGGTAGGAGTCATCTTTACTCCTTTTCTCCAATTCCAACCGTTGAAGTCTCCAAGTACTTTTACCACCTTGGCATTTTTAGCAGCTTTTTTGGGCAGTGTAAAAGTCACTTTGCACATCTGCTTAGTTTTAGAAAATTGCTTTTTAATCATATTAAAAAATTTGTTAAATGGTTTAATAGAATTAATATAAATGAATTTTTACCATATTATTCATTGTATATAAATTCAATTTCGTAATTAGTTGGTATTCAATAATTAAACTCGTATTAAAAGACGAATTTATAAAATCTCTTACGAGAGTTAATTCATTTTGTTTTATTGAAATCCTATTTTATTCCAGTAAATTATACGGGAACATATATATTTTGTTTTCATGTAAAAAAAGAATTCTTTTCAAATTTTTTATTAATTTTTAATTTTTTTATAAAAAAATTCAAAAGGGTACACATTTTCGAATATTATAGAATATGACGTTGACCAGTGCTTACTTTCTTCATTTTTTTTCAGTTGATAAAAAAAACGAAGCAAAAAAAATCTCGTCAAAAAAAACTCCTTTTTTGCTTGCACTCTTTGCTATCGCAAGCCATCTCAGAAACAGTTTTTTGACCTGCCCCCCGCACTTTTCAACTAAATTTTCATTAACAAATGAAAATAGTCATCTCCATTTTAAGATTTTGTGTACCCTTTTGAATAAAAAAAATAAGGAATCGCCTATAGGCAATCCCTTATTAATCAATAAAGTCATTTAAAAAAAAATCTTATAGTATTTTATTTTAAGGGTAGCATTATAGCAATGCTACCCTTAATTAATTTGTCATTGCTTATCTATGTATTTGTACATAACCTGAGTAGGTATTTCCTTTGCCATCATTGAAGACATAGAAGTAAGTACCATCCGGTAAATCTCTACCATTCCAAGTTCCATTCCAGTCATTCTTGTAATTTGTAGTTTGATAAACTTGATTACCCCAACGATTGAAAATACATAAGTCGTTACCTTCAAACCCAAGGACACCTTCTATATGGAAGTATTCATTGACATCATCACCATTAGGAGAAAATCCAGAGTATATCTGAACCTCATCACAAGTCACATATATGATAACTTGTGCTGTATCACAATCAAATTCGTCGCACAATACATAAGTATAAGTATCTCCTACTTGCGTATCACAGAAGCCAGTATTTGGGGTGTACGTGATAGTACCATCAGGGTTGATGACAACTGTACCGTTATCTGGATAATCGTCTATGTAAAGTGTATCAAATGCGCCTCCAAGAGAATCATTAAACATCACATTGGTAACAATAGGAATATTAACAATAGTCGTATCAACATCATTGACAGCATCTGGTACATCATCTCTAGGTATAACAGAAACAATCACATAAGTCGTATCGCATACGCCTTGATTATCACAAACTACAACACAGGCACTTTCATTACCTACATCCATACCTTGGTAGCTTACACAGAATGTTTCTGGGAATAATTCGAATATTACATATTCTCCTGATTCATCTTCACACACATTCTCAACAGTTGTAGGAATACCTGGCAATTCGCTCAAATCTAAACAAACGGTATCGGCAGCATTTAAGTAAATCGTATCAATTACTATTTCTGGCGTAATAACTCCAGCATGTATAGTATGAATTTCAATAGTTATATTGGTGCAAATATCTAGGTCTGTACAAACTTCAATACAAGCAGTATCTACACCTATTGTCAATCCTTCATAGATAATACAGTTGGTCATTGGATCAATAGTAAACAAAACATTAGTTCCAGATTCATCTTCACAAGTATTTGTGATACTCATCACATTTCCAGTGATATCCAAATCATCTAAACAGAGTGTATTGACGTCATTAACATTTACAGTATCTACGACTATTAAATCTTCTGACTTACAGTCTACTGTGATCTCCATTTCTTCAACACAACCATCTGTACTGGTAAACGTAACGGTATGTTGTCCTGGATCAAATGTAAGTGTAGTTCCATTAGGAATTAAATTCGTATTCAAATCCATCACTCCATTGGCGCCACTTCCATCTTGCATCACGTTGATTGAGCTATAGGTATGACTATTGAAACCACCTCTTATGGTAAACACAGAAGGTACTTTAGTCCAGTTACCAAGTGGATCCCACTGATTCATCAAACTAATCAACTCATCTATATCTGCGAAAGGTACATTTTCATGTAAATCACCATTTACAGTCCAAGAATTCAAGGTATAAGGACCATTAGTTCCTTGATTTGGTAAAATGAAGTAAGTATATGCAAATGAAGTATCAAAATCACATCCTGTTAATCCACCATCGTAAGGTTCACCATTATCTGTAATCACATAGCTAATGATATCTTCCAAGAGGATAGGAATACAAATTTCACTACCATCTTCACAAGATTCTATGGTAATAGGATCATTATCCAAAAGGTCTAAACAATCAAGGCAATCAACTGTAATATTCAATGAATCAATAC
Organism: Caprella mutica; assembly: GCA_947561585.1. Taxonomy (NCBI): domain Eukaryota; kingdom Metazoa; phylum Arthropoda; class Malacostraca; order Amphipoda; family Caprellidae; genus Caprella; species Caprella mutica. The sequence continues at coordinate 17,913 of CANNZV010003621.1, forward strand.
AACCATCAGGTGTTGTCATCATTATCACGTGTGTACCTGGGTCTAGGTTCAGTACTGCGCCATTAGGCACCAATTTATGATTCATTTCCATTAGACCAGTAGCTCCTGTCATATCTTGAAGTACTTCGATATCACCGTATGCCATACCTGGTAAACCACCCTCAATTGTAAAGTTGCTTGTATTAACCGTCCAATTTCCTGCTGGATCCCACTGATTCATCAAAGTAACAAGGTCAGTTACATCATTGAAAGGAATGTTAGTAAACTCTGTATTTCCTACAGACCATGAAGTCAATGTATAAGGACCTGCCGCACCTTGACTTGGTATAGTGAAGTAAGTAAAGTTATAAGATGAGTCAAAATTACAACCTGAAAATCCTCCTTCATAAGGCACAGCATTATCAGTAATAGCATAGAAGATTATTTCTTCTAATGGAATTTCTACGCAGTATTCGGCAGTAGAAATACAGTCTGTAATGGTAATAGGATCACTATCTAAGAAATCTTCACAAATCACATCTTCAACTGTAAGTACAACGTAAGTTGTATCACAATTACCTTCTTCATCACAAATGACTAAACAGAAGTCGTCAACTCCAGCAAATCCATCATTAGGTGTATATTCAATACAATCTACAGGTGTTCCGTTTGCAATAGTACCATCAGAAGGTGCCTCACATTCACTTAAAAGAACAGGTGGATTATCTAATTCCATTATATCTACACAAATATCAATTGGTGTTTCGAATGGTGTAGTTACATAAATCGTATCCGGTGTTAAAGGATCATTTATTTCCATCACATCTACAATCAATGTAATGTCTCCACAAATACCATTTCCATTAGTCACTTGAACAATGAACTCATCTGTTCCAACAAATCCAGCATTCGGCATATAATCCAAACACTCATCGTTAGAATTAAGGATTAATGTACCATTACTTGGAGCTTGTATTTCCGTCATGCTATCAAAGCCAGTTGGGAAAAACTTATTCCATGGCAAACACTCATTCTCAAGAATCGTATTCATTGGCGTTTCTACGTAAATCGTATCTGTTCCACAAACCATATCATCTTCAATGATGATAACTACTTCATCAGAACAACAAGTAATAGGATCTACTATTTCTACTAGATACGTTCCTGGTTCATCTGGTGTATCAGCGTATGACCCTAAGGCAATACCTGTATAGTTTGTCTGAATGGTTGCTTGTACTGATGTAGCATCATGCGTGACTAAAATATCACCATATTCAACTCCTCTAATGCCACCACTTATAGTAAAGGTACCTGGATTATTCACCCAGTTTCCATTAGGATCGTTAGTATTCATCAAGGCTACTAACTCATCCATATCTTGTATAGGCAAATTAGTCAAGGTAACATTGTTGCACTGCCAAGTATTTAAAGTATATGGTCCACTATTTCCTTGATTCACCACTAAGGCGTAAGTATAGAAAATCACTGTATCAATATTACAAGGAGTAAGCGGTGGTGTATATGTAGAACCATCTAAGATAACATCGTATAGATTTCTATCTGCAAAGGCTACATCAAAACAAACACCTGCATCATCACCTATGGTAAAGTTAAGCGTATCAGCTGCAATCAATTCAGTACAGCTAGTACAATCCGTTCCTATATTAAGGTCTGCTATTGTACTACATCCATCATCATCAGTTACTGTTATTTTGTATGCACCTGGTGTCAAGTTGCTAGCAGAACTAGTCGTGTTGCCATTGTCCCATGCATAAGTATATGGAGCAACGCCACCACTAGCTGTTATCGCTGCACTACCATCATTTTCACAACATGAAGTATTGCTTACATCTACATCTAGCAGTATATCACAAGGTGTTGGTACAATAATAATCAGCGTATCAGAACAGCAAGAATTAGGATTAGTCATCACAAACTCATGTGTACCAGGATCTAAGGTAGTAAACTCATATTCAGAACCAGCTGCAATACCTGTCCAGTTAGTTTGGATAGTTGCTTGTACTCCTGAAGCATCATGAGTAATCAAAATATCTCCATAGTTAATACCTCGGTTTCCACCACTTATGGTGAAGGTTCCTGGGTTATTCACCCAATTTCCAGTAGGATCATTCGCATTCATTAGTGCTACTAAGGCATCCATATCTTGTACCGTTTCATTGGTCAAGGTAATGTTGTTACACTGCCAAGAGTCTAAGGTATAAGGTCCACTATTTCCTTGATTCACTACTAAGGCGTAAGTATAGAAAATCACAGAATCTACATTACAAGAATTAGCTGGTTGTGTATATCCAGAACCATCTAAAATCACATCGTAAAGATTCCTTTCTTCGAATGTTATATTTGCACATACTGTGTATGGGAAATCTTCAACTTCTACTGTTACTTCTTCCTCATCTAAAACCTCAGGACAAATACAACCATCACTTATTGCGATACTGGTTGCTATTCCTTCACAACCACCACCATCAGTAACCGTTACACTGTAGGCACCTGCAGGTGCATTAGTCAAACTACTTGAGGTAGTACCATCACTCCAATTATAAGTATAATTGCCGTCGCCACCAGTTACTACTAAGGTAGCACCACCACCATTACAACAATCTGTAGGTGTTGTTGAAGCTACTACGTCTAAGGCTAGACATGGATCAATTACATTAATTATCAAAGTATCAGAACAACACTCATTTGGATTGGTCATCACAAACTCATGTGTGCCAACTGACAAGTCAGTAAAGTCATATTCAGAACCTCTTGCAATTCCTGTCCAGTTAGTCTGTATGTTTGCTTGTACTTGAGAAACATCATGTGTGATTAAAATATCACCATATTCTACAGACGGTGTACCACCACTTATAGTGAAGGTCCCTGAGTTATTCACCCAATTTCCAGTAGGATCATTCGCATTCATTAGTGCTACTAAGGCATCCATATCTTGTACCGTTTCATTGGTCAAGGTAATGTTGTTACACTGCCAAGAGTCTAAGGTATAAGGTCCACTATTTCCTTGATTCACCACTAAGGCGTAAGTATAGAAAATCACAGAATCTACATTACAAGGATTAGCTGGTTGTGTATATCCAGAACCATCTAAAATCACATCATAAATATTTCTTTCTACGAATGGTACTGCTGTACAAACACTCAATGGTAAATCATTTACATTAACCGTAATTTCATCATCGTTGAAATAATCAGGACAAGTTCCACAATCATCTACTATAGTATATGTTGCTTCCATACTACATCCTCCTGTATCTGTTACCGTTACGGAGTAAGTACCAGCGACATCCGTTATACTACTAGATGTACTACCATTAGTCCAATTGTAACTATATGGAGTTATACCTCCTATTGCAGTTAAAACAATAGTACCCTCATCACAACAATTTTCGTTGGTAATATCCTCATCAACAGTTAAGTTTGTACAAATGACAATACTGGCGACATCATGGTCATCTTCATCTCCATTACTTCCATTAATATCATCATCTTCTGAGTCACCGTCATTATTATTATCATCATCAGGAGTAGAATCATTGTCTACTAGTACCTGACCATTAGTATCCGTTGCACCACTTATCTCAGCCCAGTTGGTAAAGCTTGTTCCTGGTATATATGGATCATTGATAACTAAAGTAATATCTACAGTAGCCATTCCTGAAGCTGGTATAATTCCTGGTATTGTAATACTGGCTTTGCCATTACCACCGTCAGTCCAATCAGCGTCTGCCAAGGTCATTCCTGAAGGAATGTAATCTGTAACTAAAACATTAGCTGCATCTATAGTTCCTTGGTTGTGAACCGTAATCGTATAAGTCACTAAGTCTCCAGGGGCAAACACACTTGGCTGACCTTCAGCTACTTTCTTATCTAAAGCTAAATCAAATATGCCAGTAGCATCAATGATACCCGCATTTATATGCTCATCATCTGCTCCGTCATTGGCATTTGTATCATCATTTGATGGGTCATAACAAATCGACTCGCCTGTCATATCGTTCACATCATCGCTCTCGCCTGCCATACAGGTCGCATCTGCCGTGCCTGTCGTAAAGCTATATCCTGACAAGTCTGCATCGCCACTGATGTCAAATACTACGAAGTAACTCGTGCCGGCTCTTAAACAAATTGAGCCTCCTACATCCGTACTGTTTTCACTAAATACATAAGTACCATCTGATACCGTTGTACTTGCGGCTGGGGCATCTACGCCTGGAGTATCACCACAGCTGTATAAACTTACCGTTACATCTTCTAATACTAAAGTCTCCCCGGCATCTTGACAGCCATTTTCGTTGCCATCGTAGAATATCTCTCCAGCTATTTGCTCACATGGTGGTGCTATACCTGCATCTATATGCTCATCATCTGCCCCGTCATTAGTATTGGCATCATCATTTGCTGGGTCATAACAATCTGTATATCCGTTTGTATTATCAACATCATCGCTGTCACCTGCCGCTATGCACGTCGCATCTGCTGTTCCTGTCGTAAATGAGTAACCAGCTAAGTTATTATCTGCTCTAAGGCTAAATACTATGAAGTAACTCGTACCGGCTTCCAGACAAATTGCAGCTCCTGCATCTGTACTGCTTGCACTAAATTCATATAATCCATCTGTTACTGTTGTGCTTGCTGCTGGTAAATCAATACCTGGTGTATCACCACATTCGTATAAACTTACGGTTACTCTATCTGTAACTAATGCCTCTCCTACATCACGACAACCATTGATATTCACATCATGGAATATCTCTCCAGCCATTTGCTCACATGGCGGTACGATACCTGCATCTATGTGCTCATCATCTGCTCCGTCATTCGTATTCACATCAGCATTTGATGGGTCATAACAAATCGACTCGCCTGTCGTATCGTTCACGTCATCGCTCTCGCCTGACATACAGGTCGCATCTGCTGTGCCTGTCGTGAAGCTGTATCCTGACAAGTCTGTATCGCCACTGATATCAAATACTACGAAGTAACTCGTGCCGGCTTCCAGACAAATTGCAGCTCCTGCATCTGTACTGCTTGCACTAAACTCATACATTCCATCTGTTACTGTTGTACTTGCTGCTGGGGTTGCTGAACTTGGGTCCGCCCCACAGCTATATAAACTTACCGTTACATCTTCTAATACTAATCCTTCCCCGGCATCTTGACAGCCGTTTCTATTCGTATCATAGAATATCACTCCTGCTACCTGCTCACATGGCGGTACGATACCTGCATCTATGTGCTCATCATCTGCTCCGTCATTCGTATTCACATCAGCATTTGATGGGTCATAACAAATCGACTCACCTGTCGTATCGTTCACATCATCGCTCTCGCCTGCCATACAGGTCGCATCTGCTGTGCCTGTCGTGAAGCTGTATCCTGACAAGTCTGTATCGCCACTGATGTCAAATACTACGAAGTAACTCGTGCCGGCTTCCAGACAAATTGCAGCTCCTGCATCTGTACTGCTTGCACTAAACTCATACATTCCATCTGTTACTGTTGTACTTGCTGCTGGGGTTGCTGAACTTGGATCCGCCCCACAGCTATATAAACTTACCGTTACATCTTCTAATACTAATCCTTCCCCGGCATCTTGACAGCCGTTTCTATTCGTATCATAGAATATAGATCCTGCTACCTGCTCACATGGCGGTACGATACCTGCATCTATGTGCTCATCATCTGCTCCGTCATTCGTATTCACATCAGCATTTGATGGGTCATAACAAATCGACTCACCTGTCGTATCGTTCACATCATCGCTCTCGCCTGCCATACAGGTCGCATCTGCTGTGCCTGTCGTGAAGCTATATCCTGACAAGTCTGTATCGCCACTGATGTCAAATACTACGAAGTAACTCGTGCCGGCTTCCAGACAAATTGCAGCTCCTGCATCTGTACTGCTTGCACTAAACTCATACATTCCATCTGTTACTGTTGTACTTGCTGCTGGGGTTGCTGAACTTGGGTCCGCCCCACAGCTATATAAACTTACCGTTACATCTTCTAATACTAATCCTTCCCCGGCATCTTGACAGCCGTTTCTATTCGTATCATAGAATATAGATCCTGCTACCTGCTCACATGGCGGTACGATACCTGCATCTATGTGCTCATCATCTGCTCCGTCATTCGTATTCACATCAGCATTTGATGGGTCATAACAAATCGACTCGCCTGTCGTATCGTTCACATCATCGCTCTCGCCTGCCATACAGGTCGCATCTGCTGTGCCTGTCGTGAAGCTATATCCTGACAAGTCTGTATCGCCACTGATGTCAAATACTACGAAGTAACTCGTGCCGGCTTCCAGACAAATTGCAGCTCCTGCATCTGTACTGCTTGCACTAAACTCATACATTCCATCTGTTACTGTTGTACTTGCTGCTGGGGTTGCTGAACTTGGGTCCGCCCCACAGCTATATAAACTTACCGTTACATCTTCTAATACTAATCCTTCCCCGGCATCTTGACAGCCGTTTCTATTCGTATCATAGAATATAGATCCTGCTACCTGCTCACATGGCGGTACGATACCTGCATCTATGTGCTCATCATCTGCTCCGTCATTCGTATTCACATCAGCATTTGATGGGTCATAACAAATCGACTCGCCTGTCGTATCGTTCACATCATCGCTCTCGCCTGACATACAGGTCGCATCTGCTGTGCCTGTCGTGAAGCTGTATCCTGACAAGTCTGTATCGCCACTGATGTCAAATACTACAAAGTAACTCGTACCGGCTTCCAGACAAATTGCAGCTCCTGCATCTGTACTGCTTGCACTAAACTCATACATTCCATCTGTTACTGTTGTACTTGCTGCTGGGGTTGCTGAACTTGGGTCCGCCCCACAGCTATATAAACTTACCGTTACATCTTCTAATACTAATTCTTCCCCGGCATCTTGACAGCCGTTTCTATTCGTATCATAGAATATCACTCCTGCTACCTGCTCACATGGCGGTACGATACCTGCATCTATATGCTCATCATCTGCTCCGTCATTCGTATTCACATCAGCATTTGATGGGTCATAACAAATCGACTCGCCTGTCGTATCGTTCACGTCATCGCTCTCGCCTGACATACAGGTCGCATCTGCTGTGCCTGTCGTGAAGCTATATCCTGACAAGTCTGTATCGCCACTGATGTCAAATACTACGAAGTAACTCGTACCGGCTTCCAGACAAATTGCAGCTCCTGCATCTGTACTGCTTGCACTAAACTCATACATTCCATCTGTTACTGTTGTACTTGCTGCTGGGGTTGCTGAACTTGGGTCCGCCCCACAGCTATATAAACTTACCGTTACATCTTCTAATACTAATCCTTCCCCGGCATCTTGACAGCCGTTTCTATTCGTATCATAGAATATCACTCCTGCTACCTGCTCACATGGCGGTACGATACCTGCATCTATGTGCTCATCATCTGCTCCGTCATTCGTATTCACATCAGCATTTGATGGGTCATAACAAATCGACTCACCTGTCGTATCGTTCACATCATCGCTCTCGCCTGCCATACAGGTCGCATCTGCTGTGCCTGTCGTGAAGCTGTATCCTGACAAGTCTGTATCGCCACTGATGTCAAATACTACGAAGTAACTCGTGCCGGCTTCCAGACAAATTGCAGCTCCTGCATCTGTACTGCTTGCACTAAACTCATACATTCCATCTGTTACTGTTGTACTTGCTGCTGGGGTTGCTGAACTTGGGTCCGCCCCACAGCTATATAAACTTACCGTTACATCTTCTAATACTAATCCTTCCCCGGCATCTTGACAGCCGTTTCTATTCGTATCATAGAATATCACTCCTGCTACCTGCTCACATGGCGGTACGATACCTGCATCTATGTGCTCATCATCTGCTCCGTCATTCGTATTCACATCAGCATTTGATGGGTCATAACAAATCGACTCACCTGTCGTATCGTTCACATCATCGCTCTCGCCTGCCATACAGGTCGCATCTGCTGTGCCTGTCGTGAAGCTGTATCCTGACAAGTCTGTATCGCCACTGATGTCAAATACTACGAAGTAACTCGTGCCGGCTTCCAGACAAATTGCAGCTCCTGCATCTGTACTGCTTGCACTAAACTCATACATTCCATCTGTTACTGTTGTACTTGCTGCTGGGGTTGCTGAACTTGGATCCGCCCCACAGCTATATAAACTTACCGTTACATCTTCTAATACTAATCCTTCCCCGGCATCTTGACAGCCGTTTCTATTCGTATCATAGAATATCACTCCTGCTACCTGCTCACATGGCGGTACGATACCTGCATCTATGTGCTCATCATCTGCTCCGTCATTCGTATTCACATCAGCATTTGATGGGTCATAACAAATCGACTCACCTGTCGTATCGTTCACATCATCGCTCTCGCCTGCCATACAGGTCGCATCTGCTGTGCCTGTCGTGAAGCTATATCCTGACAAGTCTGTATCGCCACTGATGTCAAATACTACAAAGTAACTCGTACCGGCTTCCAGACAAATTGCAGCTCCTGCATCTGTACTGCTTGCACTAAACTCATACATTCCATCTGTTACTGTTGTACTTGCTGCTGGGGTTGCTGAACTTGGGTCCGCCCCACAGCTATATAAACTTACCGTTACATCTTCTAATACTAATCCTTCCCCGGCATCTTGACAGCCGTTTCTATTCGTATCATAGAATATCACTCCTGCTACCTGCTCACATGGCGGTACGATACCTGCATCTATGTGCTCATCATCTGCTCCGTCATTCGTATTCACATCAGCATTTGATGGGTCATAACAAATCGACTCACCTGTCGTATCGTTCACATCATCGCTCTCGCCTGACATACAGGTCGCATCTGCTGTGCCTGTCGTGAAGCTGTATCCTGACAAGTCTGTATCGCCACTGATGTCAAATACTACGAAGTAACTCGTACCGGCTTCCAGACAAATTGCAGCTCCTGCATCTGTACTGCTTGCACTAAACTCATACATTCCATCTGTTACTGTTGTACTTGCTGCTGGGGTTGCTGAACTTGGGTCCGCCCCACAGCTATATAAACTTACCGTTACATCTTCTAATACTAATCCTTCCCCGGCATCTTGACAGCCGTTTCTATTCGTATCATAGAATATCACTCCTGCTACCTGCTCACATGGCGGTACGATACCTGCATCTATATGCTCATCATCTGCTCCGTCATTCGTATTCACATCAGCATTTGATGGGTCATAACAAATCGACTCGCCTGTCGTATCGTTCACATCATCGCTCTCGCCTGACATACAGCTCGCATCTGCTGTGCCTGTCGTGAAGCTGTATCCTGACAAGTCTGTATCGCCACTGATGTCAAATACTACGAAGTAACTCGTGCCGGCTTCCAGACAAATTGCAGCTCCTGCATCTGTACTGCTTGCACTAAACTCATACATTCCATCTGTTACTGTTGTACTTGCTGCTGGGGTTGCTGAACTTGGATCCGCCCCACAGCTATATAAACTTACCGTTACATCTTCTAATACTAATCCTTCCCCGGCATCTTGACAGCCGTTTCTATTCGTATCATAGAATATCACTCCTGCTACCTGCTCACATGGCGGTACGATACCTGCATCTATGTGCTCATCATCTGCTCCGTCATTCGTATTCACATCAGCATTTGATGGGTCATAACAAATCGACTCGCCTGTCGTATCGTTCACATCATCGCTCTCGCCTGACATACAGCTCGCATCTGCTGTGCCTGTCGTGAAGCTGTATCCTGACAAGTCTGTATCGCCACTGATGTCAAATACTACGAAGTAACTCGTGCCGGCTTCCAGACAAATTGCAGCTCCTGCATCTGTACTGCTTGCACTAAACTCATACATTCCATCTGTTACTGTTGTACTTGCTGCTGGGGTTGCTGAACTTGGGTCCGCCCCACAGCTATATAAACTTACCGTTACATCTTCTAATACTAATCCTTCCCCGGCATCTTGACAGCCGTTTCTATTCGTATCATAGAATATAGATCCTGCTATTTGCTCACATGGCGGTACGATACCTGCATCTATATGCTCATCATCTGCTCCGTCATTCGTATTCACATCAGCATTTGATGGGTCATAACAAATCGACTCGCCTGTCGTATCGTTCACATCATCGCTCTCGCCTGACATACAGCTCGCATCTGCTGTGCCTGTCGTGAAGCTGTATCCTGACAAGTCTGTATCGCCACTGATGTCAAATACTACGAAGTAACTCGTACCGGCTTCCAGACAAATTGCAGCTCCTGCATCTGTACTGCTTGCACTAAACTCATACATTCCATCTGTTACTGTTGTACTTGCTGCTGGGGTTGCTGAACTTGGGTCCGCCCCACAGCTATATAAACTTACCGTTACATCTTCTAATACTAATCCTTCCCCGGCATCTTGACAGCCGTTTCTATTCGTATCATAGAATATCACTCCTGCTACCTGCTCACATGGCGGTACGATACCTGCATCTATGTGCTCATCATCTGCTCCGTCATTCGTATTCACATCAGCATTTGATGGGTCATAACAAATCGACTCACCTGTCGTATCGTTCACATCATCGCTCTCGCCTGACATACAGCTCGCATCTGCTGTGCCTGTCGTGAAGCTGTATCCTGACAAGTCTGTATCGCCACTGATGTCAAATACTACGAAGTAACTCGTGCCGGCTTCCAGACAAATTGCAGCTCCTGCATCTGTACTGCTTGCACTAAACTCATACATTCCATCTGTTACTGTTGTACTTGCTGCTGGGGTTGCTGAACTTGGGTCCGCGCCACAGCTATATAAACTTACCGTTACATCTTCTAATACTAATCCTTCCCCGGCATCTTGACAGCCGTTTCTATTCGTATCATAGAATATAGATCCTGCTATTTGCTCACATGGCGGTACGATACCTGCATCTATATGCTCATCATCTGCTCCGTCATTCGTATTCACATCAGCATTTGATGGGTCATAACAAATCGACTCGCCTGTCGTATCGTTCACATCATCGCTCTCGCCTGACATACAGCTCGCATCTGCTGTGCCTGTCGTGAAGCTATATCCTGACAAGTCTGTATCGCCACTGATGTCAAATACTACGAAGTAACTCGTACCGGCTTCCAGACAAATTGCAGCTCCTGCATCTGTACTGCTTGCACTAAACTCATACATTCCATCTGTTACTGTTGTACTTGCTGCTGGGGTTGCTGAACTTGGGTCCGCCCCACAGCTATATAAACTTACCGTTACATCTTCTAATACTAATCCTTCCCCGGCATCTTGACAGCCGTTTCTATTCGTATCATAGAATATAGATCCTGCTATTTGCTCACATGGCGGTACGATACCTGCATCTATATGCTCATCATCTGCTCCGTCATTCGTATTCACATCAGCATTTGATGGGTCATAACAAATCGACTCGCCTGTCGTATCGTTCACATCATCGCTCTCGCCTGACATACAGCTCGCATCTGCTGTGCCTGTCGTGAAGCTATATCCTGACAAGTCTGTATCGCCACTGATGTCAAATACTACGAAGTAACTCGTACCGGCTTCCAGACAAATTGCAGCTCCTGCATCTGTACTGCTTGCACTAAACTCATACATTCCATCTGTTACTGTTGTACTTGCTGCTGGGGTTGCTGAACTTGGGTCCGCCCCACAGCTATATAAACTTACCGTTACATCTTCTAATACTAATCCTTCCCCGGCATCTTGACAGCCGTTTCTATTCGTATCATAGAATATCACTCCTGCTACCTGCTCACATGGCGGTACGATACCTGCATCTATATGCTCATCATCTGCTCCGTCATTCGTATTCACATCAGCATTTGATGGGTCATAACAAATCGACTCGCCTGTCGTATCGTTCACATCATCGCTCTCGCCTGCCATACAGGTCGCATCTGCTGTGCCTGTCGTGAAGCTGTATCCTGACAAGTCTGTATCGCCACTGATGTCAAATACTACAAAGTAACTCGTACCGGCTTCCAGACAAATTGCAGCTCCTGCATCTGTACTGCTTGCACTAAACTCATACATTCCATCTGTTACTGTTGTACTTGCTGCTGGGGTTGCTGAACTTGGGTCCGCGCCACAGCTATATAAACTTACCGTTACATCTTCTAATACTAATTCTTCCCCGGCATCTTGACAGCCGTTTCTATTCGTATCATAGAATATCACTCCTGCTACCTGCTCACATGGCGGTACGATACCTGCATCTATGTGCTCATCATCTGCTCCGTCATTCGTATTCACATCAGCATTTGATGGGTCATAACAAATCGACTCACCTGTCGTATCGTTCACGTCATCGCTCTCGCCTGCCATACAGCTCGCATCTGCTGTGCCTGTCGTGAAGCTGTATCCTGACAAGTCTGTATCGCCACTGATGTCAAATACTACGAAGTAACTCGTACCGGCTTCCAGACAAATTGCAGCTCCTGCATCTGTACTGCTTGCACTAAACTCATACATTCCATCTGTTACTGTTGTACTTGCTGCTGGGGTTGCTGAACTTGGGTCCGCCCCACAGCTATATAAACTTACCGTTACATCTTCTAATACTAATCCTTCCCCGGCATCTTGACAGCCGTTTCTATTCGTATCATAGAATATCACTCCTGCTACCTGCTCACATGGCGGTACGATACCTGCATCTATGTGCTCATCATCTGCTCCGTCATTCGTATTCACATCAGCATTTGATGGGTCATAACAAATCGACTCGCCTGTCGTATCGTTCACATCATCGCTCTCGCCTGCCATACAGGTCGCATCTGCTGTGCCTGTCGTGAAGCTGTATCCTGACAAGTCTGTATCGCCACTGATGTCAAATACTACGAAGTAACTCGTACCGGCTTCCAGACAAATTGCAGCTCCTGCATCTGTACTGCTTGCACTAAACTCATACATTCCATCTGTTACTGTTGTACTTGCTGCTGGGGTTGCTGAACTTGGGTCCGCCCCACAGCTATATAAACTTACCGTTACATCTTCTAATACTAATCCTTCCCCGGCATCTTGACAGCCGTTTCTATTCGTATCATAGAATATCACTCCTGCTACCTGCTCACATGGCGGTACGATACCTGCATCTATATGCTCATCATCTGCTCCGTCATTCGTATTCACATCAGCATTTGATGGGTCATAACAAATCGACTCGCCTGTCGTATCGTTCACATCATCGCTCTCGCCTGCCATACAGGTCGCATCTGCTGTGCCTGTCGTGAAGCTATATCCTGACAAGTCTGTATCGCCACTGATGTCAAATACTACGAAGTAACTCGTGCCGGCTTCCAGACAAATTGCAGCTCCTGCATCTGTACTGCTTGCACTAAACTCATACATTCCATCTGTTACTGTTGTACTTGCTGCTGGGGTTGCTGAACTTGGGTCCGCCCCACAGCTATATAAACTTACCGTTACATCTTCTAATACTAATCCTTCCCCGGCATCTTGACAGCCGTTTCTATTCGTATCATAGAATATAGATCCTGCTATTTGCTCACATGGCGGTACGATACCTGCATCTATATGCTCATCATCTGCTCCGTCATTCGTATTCACATCAGCATTTGATGGGTCATAACAAATCGACTCGCCTGTCGTATCGTTCACATCATCGCTCTCGCCTGCCATACAGGTCGCATCTGCTGTGCCTGTCGTGAAGCTGTATCCTGACAAGTCTGTATCGCCACTGATGTCAAATACTACGAAGTAACTCGTGCCGGCTTCCAGACAAATTGCAGCTCCTGCATCTGTACTGCTTGCACTAAACTCATACATTCCATCTGTTACTGTTGTACTTGCTGCTGGGGTTGCTGAACTTGGATCCGCCCCACAGCTATATAAACTTACCGTTACATCTTCTAATACTAATCCTTCCCCGGCATCTTGACAGCCGTTTCTATTCGTATCATAGAATATCACTCCTGCTACCTGCTCACATGGCGGTACGATACCTGCATCTATATGCTCATCATCTGCTCCGTCATTCGTATTCACATCAGCATTTGATGGGTCATAACAAATCGACTCGCCTGTCGTATCGTTCACATCATCGCTCTCGCCTGACATACAGGTCGCATCTGCTGTGCCTGTCGTGAAGCTATATCCTGACAAGTCTGTATCGCCACTGATGTCAAATACTACGAAGTAACTCGTGCCGGCTTCCAGGCAAATTGCAGCTCCTGCATCTGTACTGCTTGCACTAAACTCATACATTCCATCTGTTACTGTTGTACTTGCTGCTGGGGTTGCTGAACTTGGGTCCGCCCCACAGCTATATAAACTTACCGTTACATCTTCTAATACTAATCCTTCCCCGGCATCTTGACAGCCGTTTCTATTCGTATCATAGAATATAGATCCTGCTATTTGCTCACATGGCGGTACGATACCTGCATCTATATGCTCATCATCTGCTCCGTCATTCGTATTCACATCAGCATTTGATGGGTCATAACAAATCGACTCGCCTGTCGTATCGTTCACATCATCGCTCTCGCCTGACATACAGCTCGCATCTGCTGTGCCTGTCGTGAAGCTGTATCCTGACAAGTCTGTATCGCCACTGATGTCAAATACTACGAAGTAACTCGTGCCGGCTTCCAGACAAATTGCAGCTCCTGCATCTGTACTGCTTGCACTAAACTCATACATTCCATCTGTTACTGTTGTACTTGCTGCTGGGGTTGCTGAACTTGGGTCCGCCCCACAGCTATATAAACTTACCGTTACATCTTCTAATACTAATCCTTCCCCGGCATCTTGACAGCCGTTTCTATTCGTATCATAGAATATCACTCCTGCTACCTGCTCACATGGCGGTACGATACCTGCATCTATGTGCTCATCATCTGCTCCGTCATTCGTATTCACATCAGCATTTGATGGGTCATAACAAATCGACTCACCTGTCGTATCGTTCACGTCATCGCTCTCGCCTGACATACAGCTCGCATCTGCTGTGCCTGTCGTGAAGCTGTATCCTGACAAGTCTGTATCGCCACTGATGTCAAATACTACAAAGTAACTCGTGCCGGCTTCCAGGCAAATTGCAGCTCCTGCATCTGTACTGCTTGCACTAAACTCATACATTCCATCTGTTACTGTTGTACTTGCTGCTGGGGTTGCTGAACTTGGGTCCGCCCCACAGCTATATAAACTTACCGTTACATCTTCTAATACTAATCCTTCCCCGGCATCTTGACAGCCGTTTCTATTCGTATCATAGAATATCACTCCTGCTACCTGCTCACATAATTGAACAGAGGCAGGGTCATGATCATCTTCATCGCCTGCATTAGTACCATCGCCACTAGTATCGTTATCAGTTATATATGTGTCATTAGTATCGTCATTATCGGGGTCAGAATCTACATCTGTGATGGGATTACCGTTACCATCAGTGTTAGAGAATATCTCAGCCCAGTTCACTATAGGATTAGGGTCTGTTGAGGCATAACTTGCGCTAACTGTTAACTCAATATCTACTGTAGTACAAACATTTACCAATAAAGGATTGGGTAGTGTGTAATATGCTGTATCAGAAGAAGCTGTCATACCCATAGTCCAAACACTACCTGTAGCTAAAGAAGTACCTGTTGGTAAATAATCTGCAATGACTATATTATCAGCATCGATATCTCCTTGATTACAAACTTCTATTGTAAAAGTAACATCATCTCCAGGAGCTATTGTTGCATCTTGACCTGTAGCCAAGACTTTTGTTAATGATAAATCAAAACAACCTTCTTCTATAATCAATGGACAACATACACCTGCTTCACATCCAGACACATCACTAGTAAACGTATAAATCCCTGCCGCTACAATAGTGGCAAGGGTGTCTCCTGGATTTCCAAACGCAACTGGACCACTTCCAGTATCTCGATACCACTGAACATTAGTCTGTCCGTCAATGGGAACATCAACAATGAGTGTATCCCGATTCCTGGGACAAATCACTATCGGAACTGAAGTACATGCACTAGCAATATCATCCTCATTATAATTTGTATTACCTACTGTAGAATCATCATCCAATTCAGTCATGGAAGTGATTTCGGCAACATTATATATAATGCCTTCTATTCCTACTTCGACATCAAAAGTGAGAACTAATGAATCTATTGTAGATACAATATCTGCATCATCAATATCCCATACTCCTGTAGTCGTATTATAAGTAGTAGTAGCAGCAACTGGATCTGCAGTTGGTCCCGTATACTTCATTATAGTTGAAGAGCTAGCGACATAAGTTACACCAACTGGAATCATATCTGTTACTTCTACATTAGTAACACTTGTCCCACCTTCATTATGAAGCACAATAGTATAGGATATAATATCTCCTATACCGACACTATCTTTATCTACTGTTTTAGTTAATGCCAAATCATGTTGAGCATTGATTTGTAAAAAAGATAGCAAAAACAGACTTGCTAGGAATACAGATTTATTCCTGCCTATTTTGTTGTAAAAAACTGTGCTCATTACTTTTCTTTTAATTTTTGATAAAATGACTTTACTCCTTTCTTTGTTTCGTATTTTCATAGTTACTAGATTAACTTGTTGGTTCTAATGTAAAAAGGAGTCTCCTTGACATAATCCAATACGAATCACACGGGACAACTCCTGTTGAATTGATTATAATGTTTGACCTATTCTTTTTTTGTAGAAAAAGTAAACTCATATAATTTTGTTAATATGTTCAGGTTATAAAATGCAGTACATAAGTACTATTTTTACTTCTAGTAATAGTTTGGTCAAAGTTTCTGAATTACAAAATTGTTAGATAGGATTGGGTCTCTCTAATTCAATCTTTACATAATTTTTCTTCAATTATACATCAGTTAGCAATATTTTATTTTTTCAACTGCTGTAAGATGAAAAACTCACATTATTGTGACATACTATTTTTTTTATCTTTTAAACCAAATGTCGATAATGTATATATTGCGAGGAGGTTTTATTCAAAAAAAATTTATAACAAAATTTTAATATTATGCTTTAAGTAATAAGAGTGACACTTGCACAAAATAAAATTATCATATATTTTTTATTTTGAAAATATCATGCCAAGAGAGGTAAAATGAGGTAGAAAATATTTTTTTTATATTAAAAAATATCATAATGTGTTATTTTATGATATTTTAGTCTTTAATTATATTTCTTTTTAAGGAAGAAAATAAAAAATGCGGCACCTCCCATTGGAGATGCCGCATTTTTTCAGAAATGAATATTTATTTTTTTAGTACCCGCCAAAATACCTCCTCAAAAACCACTCTAAAATGAGTAGACCTATCAACACAAAGAAAATCCATTTTACATTGATAACTGATCTAGTTTTGGACGTTTCATATATGACTGGTTTTACAGCTCCTTTGTCTTTGATGATTTGAGCAATAGAAGCCAATTGATTAGGATAAACTAGCGCTCCTCCATACTTCTCACTCAACAAACGCAGCAATCCATGGTCGGCAGTGGTTTCAAATACTTCCAACTGAACAGGACGCACACTGAATTGACCATTATAGGTCAATTGTTCGCCATTGCTAAAAACAGCTCCTTTAAAGCTATAATTACCAACGGGAAACATTCCAGCATTTAGAGTATAGGACTTGGGTGTTTTATTAAAGGTGAAGTTGAAGTTCTTACCTTCACTATTCGTGATGACGAGCGTAGCGTCAGCATCATTAATGAGTTCGTAAGATTGATTATATAATTCTGCATCAAAAATGATGGGTTCGTTTTCGTTGAAAATATTTTTATTAATACTGATACGAAATTTACGCTTGTCTTCTTTTACACTAAGGTATTGAATAGACTTGCTAATGACCTCATTGTAAATTTCATGATTCTGACGTTCTAAATAATCAAACAATCGCCATTTCCAAATTCCTTCTCCACAAAAAACGCCCGTTTTTATATCATTTTTTTCAGCAAAAGAAAGCAAAGGATATTTTGTATCTACCTTCCCAATTCGTTGATATAGAAAAGTTTGTGCATTGCCACCTTGTTTGAATTCTCCAAAAGGCGCTATCATTGGCGAAAACTTTGGCAATTCTGTTGTGATACGTTCATCAATGGTAAAGAGGCTAAAATCGTTGGCTACATTAGCTTGTACCGCATTGGTATTTCTCCCATCGCCCGAGATGACTACTACATCTTGCTGCGTATTGAATTTAGACAGATTGGTCTGCGTACCTACTACGAATAGTCTTGGTATCTTTTTATTATTTAAAGAAGAAAGAATACTTGCCGCATCATTGGTTTTGCTTGGCAGTTGATGCAGCACAACAAAGTCATAGCCACTTACAACCAAGGAAGGATCACTGGCATATTTGATATCAATTTGATAATTTTTATTATTCTTTAAAGCATGTTTGAAGGCTGCAATATCTGGATGAGGTGAATTGGCTAAAATCAATATTTTTTGACGAGCATCCAATACATCTACAAAAATTTCTTTGGTATTATTAGCGGTAGTGACTTCCCCTTCTATACTACTGAGGCTGATGCGGTAACGCTGCACGCCTGCCCTATCTGCATCCAATATGACTTCTTTGGTCGTAAAGAAATCATTTTTATCAATCTTTATTGGAAATTTCTGCACCGAACGCGTACCACCGTCTTCTATCTTTGCTATATTCAACGTTGTCGTAGCACCTACACAGTTTTGGGCATCTACATCTACTTGCACACTAAATTTATCACCTAAATAGGCAATCTTATTATGAAAAACCCGCTTGACCAACTGGTCACGCTTGGGCGTTGTATCTCCCAATGCAATGGTATATATAGGTGCAGCCAATTTGGTACTCGCATATATTGGATTGCTTCCCTCATTATAGATGCCATCTGTTGCCATCACTACAGCGCCCAAATTTTGGTTGCTGTACATATCATAAAGTGATTTTACAAATTCCGATATATTGCTCACCTTATCCGTATACTGAAAATCAATCCCTTCGCGTACTTCCCCACCAAAAGCGTATTCCTTGAGGTCATATTCCTGACTCAATTCATCACTTAATGCTTTAAAAGATGCTTGATATTGCGCCTGCTGCGCTTCAGACATATCCGCAAGGATGGACTCTGATTGGTCTTGAGCCAAGATAACGATGGGCTTTTTGGTTTCGGTCAACAGAGTCTTGAGCAAGGGCGAAAGCAAAAGCATACTCAATAAGGTAACCGCTAAAAATCTGATGAAACTCATCAATCCTTTTAGACCCAATGACTGCTCCTTGAAGGTATCATCTTTATAGTACAATACTGTTGCGACGAAAAGTCCCAACAATACGCAAAATAAAATATACCAAGTAGGATATTGAAAACTCAGATTATTCATAAATTATTCTTTATAGCTAGTATTTTAGGAACCAACTATCCATTAAAGAACGACAAATATCTGAAAATGTTAGAATTATATGTAATTTAACTGGGCTCAAGAAAAAGAAACTTGGAAAAAGCGTTTTGACAGCGAGTATTAGCTCAAAAAAAACGTTATTAAACAGAACCAATCCCCCCATTTTTCTCCAATAATTTGTGATATTTATTATTCATGTTCACAAACTTAGTTTTATACTCTTCAATTTTGGAGAGCATATTTTGCTTGAGAATTTTTTCTCCTTTGTTTATTTCGCCCAATTCAGTATATGAAGCCTGCAGTTTTTCTAGTGTTTCCTTAGTTGCCGTGAGTTCATGATGCGTTTTGTAGTGCATTTGTTCCCAATATTCTAGGTCAGTTGTCAGTTTTTTGTTTTGCACCTTTATCTTACGCAAACTATCTACAAAGGACTTGGCCTCTTTGATTTGTTGGGTTTGGTCTTCCAATCTTTTCCGTAGCAATTCTACTTCTCTTTGAGATTTGGCGTGTTTGACCTGAAATTCCTTTACTTGACGAAGCAAAGTATCTCGCTTACGTTTCCAGTCTTTACTATCAGCAAGGTCTGTATTGTATTTTTCTCTAAGATTATTAATTTCCTTTTCTAATTTCTCAACCCTATTAGCTTTTCGGTCTCTATCTGTTGTGATTTTAGAAATTTCTGACTCCTTACTATGGCTAGATGCCCTCAAAGTATTGATTTCTTCCTTCAACTTATCGGTGAGGGGAATATACTTATTTTCAGATGCTTCAAATTTTTCTTGCCAAGAGTTGGCATTTTGGTCAAGATTATTGATGCGTTTTTTACTTTTCTTATTTTCGCTAATGAGGGCTTTTTTCTCTTTGACTAAAGCATCAAATTTGCCTTGCCAATCATCTGTATTTCGAGTTTTCCAATACGAGCCTAGTCCAAAGGCGATGCCTGCAGTCAAGAGAAAATATAAAATGGCGGAAAAAGTAGAGATTGTAAACATTGTTCAGTTAGATTAGTAATTTGTATGATTTGACGTAGTCCATGCAAAACTAATGGTATTTAGACTACTATCTTAGTAATTTTTGACTTTTGGTAAAAAAAACAGTCACAAAGTAACAACTAATATTACGTATATTTTTTAACTAAGTTTTATTCAATTACCTAAAATGTAACGATACATACATTAGGAAGTCTTAAGATAAAGCTAAAATTGGTATAATTATTAATAAATTTACACTAGTAATTCGTTATTTCTAAAACCGTATCTTATATGAAATTTAATCTGAACCTTTTCTTCCTACTTACATTTAGTCTATTGGTTTCCAATTGCAAAACAAAAAAATTTACACCGAGTGATTTTCCCGAGTCTCAAATTACTTTTGGTACAGGCGGTGGCTTCACAGGTGAAGTGGTTTGTTATCATCTTTTACAGAATGGACAAATATTTAAACAAGACGGCATCAAATCAGCCTTTGTAGAAATGGAAAGCATGAAAAAAACCGAAATTGAACCTTTTTTTCAAATGGCTGAAGAACTCAATATTGATAAAATGAAATTTAGTAATCCTGGTGATTTATACTTTTTCATTGAATGCAAAGATAATGAAAATGATAAAGTAAGTAGAGTCACGTGGGGACATCCAGATCATGAAATTCCCGAGGGATATGAGGCTTACTATAATAGCCTACAAGCACTTGTGAAAAGTCGAAACGTAATGGCAACTGCCCCTATAAAATAATTAACTGACCCCAAGTTGCGGACAACGAAAGATTATAAGGAAATTTTTAGAAATCCCGAACGCTTTCGGGATTTCTAAAAATAGACGCATAAGCTTTCATTATCCTTGTTCGCAACTTGCATTAAATAATATTGACCCATTTTTTCGTTGATAAAATAAAAAATCATGAACCATAAATTTCCTTTACTCTTACTCGCTTTGGTATTTACTTTTAGTCAGGCAATGGCACAACACAGTAAGTATCCTTCAAAAAACAAATTTGAATCTAAAAGATATCAGGTTAGTGACTTGAAAAAAGTGAAGCCCATAAAAAATCTAAGCAAAGGTGTTCCGAATGCTGCACCTATGTTTCGTCCCAACTATCAAACCTTGCCAACGCTTCAAGCGCCAAAGGTCGAACGCAATTTTACGTTTACGCATTGTACAGAAACACAATTGCCTATCTATATCAAAGGGGAAGTAGCATTTGACAATAGTAGTAAAAGCATAGATAGTCAGTGTTTTGATTTCTTAGATGAGGTAAAAAAAGAAATGAACATCCAAGATGCTAACGAATTTATAACTCAAAAAATAGAAAAAGATGACTTGGGTTTTACGACAATTCGCATGGCACAAATGCATCAAAATATTCCCGTTTACGGAAGTGAAATCATCCTGCATGAACAGCATGGAAAAATCAGAAATTTGGTGGGTAGATATTTTGCAAGTTCTACTTTAGAAGACCTCAATCCAAGTCTAGATGCAAGTCGTGCAAAGGCTATAGCTAGAGCAGATTTAGCACAACAAACCAAAGTGCATACCTTGAGTGAAAATGCCAAAAAATGGATTGGTGAAGAAGTAGAAGAATTAGTTATTTATCATCCAAAAAGAAATTTGAAAGAAGAATATTTAGCTTGGCATTTGACCATTTATCCTAACGTACAAGAGCGTTGGGAATACTTCGTAGATGCCAAAACAGGAGCCGTCATTGAGTTTTACAAAAACTCTTGCTCCTTGCATTGCACAACACATAGCCATGCTCACTCCTGCACAGAACACACTGATAATGAAATACTTAAGACTATTGACGAAACAAATTCTACGACTACTTTAATGGACGGACCTGCAGTAGCCAATGCTGAAGATCTATTTGGAATAGGTCGTAATATCAACACTTATGAATCAGGTGGCAACTTCTTTTTGATAGATGCAACTAGGTCTATGTTTAATAGTGCGCAGTCTCAATTTCCAAACAATGCAGTTGGCGTTATTTGGACAATTGATGGTGGCAACAAGCACCCTCAAGCTTCCAATTTTGAAGCGTCTCACGTGGCTACTAGCAACAACAGCAATTGGGATAGAACAGGTGTTTCGGCACACTATAATGGTGGTCTTTGTTACGAATATTTTAAGAATACTTTTGGACGAGAATCTATCAATGGTAGCGGCGGAAATGTTGTTTCTTTAATCAATATTGCAGATGAAAATGGCAACTCCATGGAGAATGCTTTCTGGAATGGTCAAGCCATGTTTTATGGCAATGGCGGACAGGCTTTTGATCCTTTGGCAAAAGCTCTAGATGTGGCAGGTCATGAAATTTCTCACGGCGTTATTCAAACTACAGCCAACTTAGAATACGTAGGTCAATCTGGTGCGATGAACGAATCTTTCGCAGATATTTTTGGAGCTATGATAGATCGTAATGATTGGAAAATGGGCGAAGATGTAGTCAATAATAATTTCTTCCCATCAGGTGCTTTGCGTGATTTGTCCAATCCAAATCAAGGTGGCAATAGTTTGCAAGATGCAGGATGGCAGCCACGTACTATGGACGAATATCAAAACTTACCTAATACAGCAGCAGCAGAGATAATGGAGGCGTACACATCAATAGTGGTATTACCAATTATGCTTTTTTCTTAGTGGCCAGTAATATAGGAAAGAGCAATGCAGAAGATATTTATTACCGTGCATTGACACAATATTTGACGAAGTCATCTCAATTTACAGATTTGAGAATTGCCGTTACACAGGCTGCAATAGATATTTTTGGAGCGAGCTCCAACGAAGTTGCTGCAGTCAATAGTGCTTTCAATGCGGTAGGTATTGCGGGTGGTCAAGGTGGCAATTATGAAGAAGATTTGGAAATCAATGAAGGTGATGATTACGTCTTATTAACTGACGAAAATCTATCTCAAATTTACTTAGCCAATCCTGGCAGTGGTGGAACGCCTTCTGTTTTGAGTACAACTGCACCTATGAGTAAGCCTAGCGTAACAGATGATGGAAGCGTTGTGGTTTTTATTGGTCAAGACAAAAAAATGCACGGTATCGATATTGATTGGAGTACAGGTATGACGGACGAGTTTATCATTCATGATGAACCTATATGGCGTAATGTTGCCATATCCAAAGACGGCAATCGTTTGTCTGCCTTGACTGATGAAAATGATAATGGTTTGTACCTTTACGATTTTGGTTTGGTAGAGTGGAATTTTTACGAACTATACAATCCTACTTTTACACAGGGTCAGTCTA
This sequence comes from Caprella mutica, assembly GCA_947561585.1. Taxonomy (NCBI): domain Eukaryota; kingdom Metazoa; phylum Arthropoda; class Malacostraca; order Amphipoda; family Caprellidae; genus Caprella; species Caprella mutica. Next base: position 41,557 of record CANNZV010003621.1, read on the forward strand.
CGGGTGATATACAATTTGCGGATGCGATGGAATGGGACAATACTAGTGAATATGTCATGTATGATGCTAACAATTTGCTCAAAGGAGCCTCTGGCAATGATATTGAATATTGGGATGTCTCTTTTATCAAAGTTTTCAGAACAGGAGTTTATGACTGGGATGAAGGTATCGTAGAAAAATTATTTGCGCAGTTGCCTGAAAATACGAGTATAGGAAATCCGACTTTTGCAAAGAATTCGCCTTACATCGTAGCTTATGATTTTATTGACGAAAATAATAATGTTGACCTCTTAGCGACCAATATCGAAACAGGTGAGACGAGTTCCTCTCCTATTTTCCAAAATAGTATTCTCAACTATCCCAACTATTCACGCTTGGATGATAAAATGCTTTTTGATGCACAAGATAGCAATGGTGGTCAAGTGTTGGGCATTGTAGATTTGCAGGGTTCCAAATTGGAGTCCGTACAAGGTACAGCAGCCGTTTTTTGCCAATCAAGGAAAGTGGGGTGTATGGTTTGCAGAAGGTGAAAGAGACCTCGTGAGCAATGAAGATATTGCCAATACTTTGCCTGTTACTGTTTTTCCAAATCCATTTGAAAGTCAATTAACTTTTGAATTAGATGCAGTAGCCAAAGGAGATTTGGATATACGAGTGACCGATATTACGGGTAAGGCATTGATGCAGTATCAGATTACAATTCCGCAAGGATTGCATCAAGAAAGCATCAATTTATCTGATTTACCAGCAGGTACTTATGTATTGTTTGCGACAATGAATCAACAACTTTCTGCACATAAGATTGTTAAGTTGAAGTAAGTTCAAATTTCTACCCCGAAAGGGTTAGTTAATAGATTAGAATAGAATTTATATCATTGATTTGTGTTAAAAAACTTGCATCTATTCTAAAATGAATTTAATATTGTAGTATAATTATGATAAAAATGAATTTAAATATCACTTGTTGCTGTTGTTGTACCATTCCAAAGGAAAGGCAATAATCGCGTTGTAGATATTAAATTCTCTAAAAGATATTGTAAGCCTTTCCTGATACAGGGAGGGCTTTTTTTTTTGTTACTTTTTAAATATAAAAGAATGAGATTTTCAAAAAATATAAACTGCTGTTGCTGCTGTTGTTGTTGCACCATTCCAAAGGAAAGGCAGTTTACTTATAGCAATTAGTTTGATTTTTTAATAAGTATAATTTCAAAAACAGCCTTTCCCCTTCTCGGAGAAAGGCTACTTTTTTTTTCAACACTATTGATAAAACCAAGTTGAAAATAATGAAAGTTTGTAAGGAGATTTTTTGGAGAAATTTATGATTTTGAACTAAAAAATGACGCATAAGCTTTCAGAAAATTATTCACAACTTACATAAACATGTCTCATGACAAAACATATAGCAAATAAGAACTTTACACTAAAGACGAGACTAGAACAAGTAGGTCAATTGGTAGGCAATACGCCGCTCTACCCTATCACTAAAGCTTACTCCAAAAATGGCGTCCAAATTTACGCTAAGTTGGAATGGCAACAATTGGGTAGTAGTGTTAAATCTCGTCCTGCATTCAACATCATCAAAAATGCGATTTATGCGGGGAAACTAGATGCTGGCAAACAGCTCTTAGATGCAACTAGTGGTAATACAGGTATTGCCTACGCATCTATAGGAGCTGCCTTGGGTATTCCCATTACCTTATGCTTGCCCGAAAATGCTTCTGATGAACGCAAAACGATTTTGAAATCTTTAGGGGTCAATATCATTTACACCTCCCGTTTTGATTCTACAGACGGTGCACAACTCAAAGCCAAAGAACTCTATAAAGCACACCCTGACAAATATTTTTATGCCGACCAATATGCCAATGAAAGTAACTGGCGCGCACACACGGAAGGTACGGCTCCTGAAATTTGGGAGGCTACCAAAGGAAGGGTAAGCCACTTTGTGGCAGGTTTAGGTACGACGGGTACGTTTGTGGGTACAACAAGAGGATTGAAGTCATACAACACTGATATTCAATCAGTTGCCTTGCAGCCCAATAATCCCATGCATGGCTTGGAAGGCTGGAAACATTTGGAAACGGCAATCGTTCCTAAGATATATGACGAAAAACTTGCTGACCAATTTTTGGAAATAGATACGCTAGAATCTTTTGATTTAGTCAAAGTCATTGCACAAAAAGAAGGCTTATTAGTCAGTCCTTCTGCTGCTGCAAATTTGCTAGGTGCGATCAAAATATCCGAACAAATTGACTCAGGAATTATCGTAACCACATTCGCAGACGACGCTTCTAAATATGCAGAAGTATTGAAAAATATATTTTAATTATGAAAGTAATAATAGATCAAAAAGCAGCCGACGTTATCAACCAACACGGAGAAGACTACTTCCCCAATGAGTGTTGTGGCTTCCTTTATGGCAACGAAAAAAATGGTCGATACATCGAATTGGCAGCACCCGTCACCAATAGCAAAGAAGGAGATCAACGTCGCCGATTTGAGATTTCGCCTTTAGAATATATGAAAGCAGAACGCTTTGCACTTGACAATGATACAACCCTTTTGGGCGTATATCATTCGCATCCACAGCATCCTGCTATTGCATCGGTACACGATTTGGAAAAGGCGATGCCTTACTTTTCTTATGTGATCATTTCTGTAATCGATGGCAAAGTTGCAGATACGAAATCATGGAAAATGAAAGAAGATGTACGAGCATTTTTGGAAGAAGAAGTCGTCTTACTCGAACCTCAAAATCAAATTTAAAATTTGTGGTCGCCGATTTTAATCGACTGACCAATAAATACAACAATTTAGAGTCTCCCTAATAAATTAGGGGACTACAATTTTTCATTATAAATAATTTAAAAACATAAAAAATCATGGCTAAAATAATCATTCCAACCCCTTTAAGAAAATTTACTAATAATGAATCTACTTTTGAAACCAACGGCAGCACTGTCAGAGAGGCCATTCATCAATTAACCGATACCCATTCAGGCTTAGCCAAACATCTATTAGATGCGGATAAAAATATTCGTTCTTTTATTCGTATCTATGTAGGCGATGACGATATTAATGTATTGCAAAAAGACGCTACCGCAGTAGCTGACGAAGCAGTGATAAGTATTATTCCTGCTATCGCAGGTGGGTGCAACTAAGCTGCAATTCTGGGTTTTAGGCTTTGGGTCTCACGCCAAGGCGTGATTTTAGGTATTGGATTTATTTCGTTTTATAATTAACCCAATACCTAAAACCCAAAAAGGTGACGTAGTCGCCCAACCTAAAACCCAACACCGCGCCAAAGGCGCAAAACCTATAACCGCTGCGAAGCAGCACAAAAAAAAGATCATGAATAATAATGGAAATGGGGTACTTTCCCCAGCCGAGTTGGCTCGATATAGTCGGCACATCATCATCCCAGAATTTGGGCGCGAAGGTCAGGAAAAATTAAAAAAAGCGAAAGTCTTAGTCATTGGTTCTGGTGGTTTGGGTAGTCCTGTATTGTTGTACTTGGCAGCAGCGGGAGTCGGTCATATTGGTATCGTAGATTTCGATGTGGTAGATGATAGCAATCTCCAGCGTCAAGTTTTATTTACGGTAGCTGATGTAGGCAAATCAAAAGCGCAAACCGCTAAGAAAAGAATTGAAGCACTCAATCCTTATATCAAAGTAACGGTTCACGAAACCATGTTTACCAAAGAAAATGCTTTGGATATTATCAAAGACTATGATTTGGTGGCAGATGGAACAGATAATTTTCCTACTCGATACCTCGTCAATGACGCCTGTGTATTGAGTGGAAAAACCAATGTTTATGCTTCTATCTATCGTTTTGAGGGACAGGTTTCTGTTTTCAATCAAGAACTGGAAGATGGCACACGTGGTCCAAATTATCGTGATCTTTTTCCTTCACCACCACCGCCTGGTTTAGTGCCGAGTTGTGCAGAGGGTGGCGTTTTGGGTATCTTGCCAGGCATCATAGGTACGATGCAAGCGAGTGAAGTTATCAAGGTGATTACGGGTGTGGGCGATACATTGTCGGGGCGTTTGTTTTTATTTGATGCGGCTTCTTTTACAACTCGTCTTTTGAAAGTGGCTAAAAATCCAGAAACCAATATTACGGAATTGATCAACTACCAACAGTTTTGCGGTATCTTCCCAGACAAAGAAGACGAAAACAAAGTCAAAGAAGTGGATGTGCAGGAATTGCAAAACATGATTGACAAAGGCGAAGATTTTCAACTTATTGACGTGCGCGAACCTTACGAATATGATATTGCTAATTTAAAAGGCGAACTCATTCCTTTAGGTAAAATCGAACAAGCGGGTAGCAAAATTGCTAAAGATAAAAAAGTGATTATTCATTGCCGTAGTGGAAAGCGTAGCGCGGATGCCATTCGTGAATTGGAACACTTGTATAAATTTGAAAACCTGTATAATCTCAAAGGTGGTATTTTGGCTTACGCCAAAGAAATAGATACGACTATGCCAACCTATTAAGTAATGATTAATGGATAATGATTAATGATTAATGTTTTAGTTGACATTCATTAATCATTATTCATTACCCATTATTAAATTATTTCTTCAAAAGTTTCTTCTTCTTCGCTAGGCAAAAAGCGTCCAAAGGCAGCATTTTTGATTTGGTGCATCTGGGTAAATTCTTTCTGCACAGCATCTATAAACTCCTGATCTACAAGCTTTTGCACATCAGCTATATTTTTGACTTCGTCTTGTTCGCGTATTTTATAAATCTGCGCATAGCTGCCCGATTCAAACTGAACAGAGATTTTATTGTTCATGTGAAAGACCGTAATCTTCAAACTTGGATGCTCTACATAACCTATAATTCTCATGTATCCTATTTTAATTTTTGAATGAAAAATGTCAACATCATAAATACTCTGTGAAACTCTGTGTACTCTGCGGTGAAATTGTCAACGTCATAATAGAAAATATCAACGTCCAATACTCTCCGACAAGATACGATATATCTCCGCGTAGTCTGGATATTTTTGAAGGTAATTTAAATGACTTTCTATGGTTGTTTCATCACCACGAATCGCGGGACCCGTTTGCATTTCTTTAGCTTTATGGTTTTCAATCTTGGCAACGGTCTCCCGTATCAATGGTTTTAGAGTTTCAAAATCTAAACCCTCGTTTTCCACAATTTTTTCCCCAATATGAAAAATATGATTCGAAAAATTATTCACAAAAACTGCAGCCACATGCAGTATCGCTCTTTGTTTATCATCGACTTCGTAAACTTTTGGGCTAACCATTTTCGCTAAGGCTAAAAGTAAGGCTCGATTCTTTTTTAGCGAGGCATGCACGCAGATGGGTATGTCCTCAAAATTCGCTTTGCGTGAAATGGAGAAAGTTTGCAAAGGATAAAAAATGCCATAATTTTTAAAGTAAGGTTTCAACACCGTGGAAGGTGTAGCACCCGAGGTGTGTACAAATAACTTTTTTTTGTCTTCTAAGAACTGCAACTGCTCTCCTACTTCCCCTATCGCGCTATCATGTACTGCCAAAATATATACATCACCTTTATACGTAATTTCGCTCAATTGATTTGTAGCTGCCGCCGAAATTTTCTTAGCCAATTTCTTCGCCTTCGTTATTTTCCTACTATACACTTGCAGCACCTCCACGCCCACTTCATGCAGTCGGCAGCCCAAGTGATAGCCCACATTGCCCGCACCAATCAAAATTATTTTAGGCGTTTTTTTCATGAAAGCAAAGATACCATTTGACACCTAATAAACAATATGAATAAGACAAATCCTTTTCCCTCTCAATGATATTATATAAATTTATATTTCTAAAACCTACGTAGAAAAGTGTAGAAGGATTATTTCATCTAAAACTTTCTAAAATGAAACGGAGTCTAGTCTTTATTTTTTTAGTCTTTTCTTGCAGCTATACCATCAATGCTCAACCTTTTAATTATTCTGATTGTACTTGGTTTGAATTAGGAGAATCTCAAGGACCAGCATTTGCAAATATTCGTTATCAAATTTCTTCAGATACTACATCAATTAATGGAATCAACTATTTTTGGGTACAAGTAAGTCAGGATCAAGATGGAGATAATTTCCGTGATACACAAGGTCTACTAAGGTTTGATGGTAATCAAGTATATGAAATTGATACTTTTAGTCAGAAGGAATTTATGCTTTATGATTTTGACTTAGTAGAGGGAGATACAATGAGGACAAGAAATTGTTATATGGAAGTTACAGCTATCGACTCCATACAACTATTAGACGGAACCATGCGAAAGCGAATGTCATTAAACTATCTTTTTAGTTATGATGTGCAAACAGAGTGGATTGAAGGAATAGGATATCTACTTAGCTTTTTTAATCCAAGGTATTGTTCTGGTTCAGGAAATACTGCCTTACTCTGTCATTACAATCAAGGGGAACTTCTTTTTGAAAATCCTGCATACGAAGGTTGTTGGATAACTAGTATAAATGATGTGACTAAAGCATATTTCCCTATTATTTCTCCCAACCCAGCCACTAACCACATCTACATTGAACAACAAGAAACAATCACTGAACTGACTTTTAAATTATTTTCCTTAGATGGGCAGTTAGTTTTAGAAGAAAAAATAAAAGATAATATTTCAGAAATTGATATTTCCAAAATCACAAGTGGTGTTTATTTCTATCAAATTTATCATAATAAAACAGGACGTTTTAGCAATGGAAAGTTGATTATTCAATAAACTCATATTACGCATCCACATCAACCTCCTCAGATATAGCTTGACTATTAAAATTCAAAATGATTAGCTTTTGCCAAATTTTACTGGATAGATTGGAGCAAAGCATTTCTATTTCATTGGAGGTTCTTTCTACTTCTCCGTCAGAAAAATTTTGGGAGTATAGGGCAGCGACTTTTCCTACCAAGGAGAGAAATTCGCAACAATATTCTAAGTATCTTTTTAATTGAAATTCATCATAAATTCGTTCTGGAGAATTTTCTGTTCGGGGAGCATCTAAGCCAATAAGCATGGGGTCTTTGGTGAGTTGATGCATATCTACAACGTGCGCATAATTCTTTATTTCATTGAGCATTTTGATGGCGCGGTTTCTCTTTATTCTATTTTCGACATTAAACAAAAAATAGAACGCAGCACCAATCAAAACAATGTTATTGATAGAGGCTTCTAAAAAAGCAGATAGTTCGGAGAGGTTATTTTTCATATCAAATTTGAGCATAGATATGCTATAAAAAATCCCTACTACCGCAAGCAAAATAGCTGAATACGAAATACCTCTAATCAGGATATTCGGTTTGTTAATCCAATCTATATTTTTATTATTTTCTTTAGCAAAAACGAAGAAGTCACTACACGTCTTGCCCAAACTTGAATTTGGAAATCTATCCTTTATTCTAAAACAAAGTTTTTGTATAGTATTTTCAATTCTATCTGCCTTGAGGAAATTATTTTTTTCCATTGATATATATCTTTACAACGTGAAACCCAATCATCTAGAAAGATATATAAATTTCTTTACAACGTGAAAAAAGTAAAATTCTTTATTAAATCCTAGTCTTTTCAACCCATCCCTAGCCCTTGCAAGGGAAGGGTTGAATAAACTTCGCAACTGAGCAATAGAAATATTCTTACTTAAAAGCTATCTCATAAAAATTACTCAGCATATCACTTACCGCATCACCTGCTTCTCCTTTATCAAAACGACAATTGGTAGAAAAAGCAATCGTACCACCATATTCAGGGAAATGAAAAAAGAAAGAATTGTAAGAAGAAGTACTACCTCCGTGTCCAAGGATGGTACCCCAATCATCCGTTTCAAATGACTCTATGCCCAAACCGTACTGAGCCTTGCCATCATTGAAAGTTGCCGTCAGCGTTCGCATTTGGTCAAAAGATGATTGGCTCATCAAGGTATTTGAAAACAAGGCATTCATGAAAATAATAAGGTCTTGCATATTGCTCGCTATACCGCCGTCACCTGTAGCCGCATCTGCCACGGAATTTTGCATAATGTCAATAAACTTATAATTACCCGTTGACAAATAAGGTCTTGCCGTGCCTGAAGGTATAGGCATATCATGTGTCCCCATGACGGTATTTTCCATGCCCGCAGGTTCTGTGATGTGAATGCGTACCACATCCCAAAGCGGCATATTTCTAGCTTCTTCTATCACCAAACCTAGCAGCACATAATTGCTATTGGAATATTCGTATTTTTCACCTGGCTCAAATCTTGCCTTTTTGCCTTGTATCAATTCCATCTTTTCGGTTTGGGTCAATTGGTAAAATGGCTTATTGATTGCATCGACGTGATGGATGGCGCCAAGATAATCTTTGATACCTGTAGTGTGATTGAGTAGTTGTCGGAGCGTGACCTCATTCGCATTTTCAATCGTTCCTATTAGAGATTGATCGAGCCAATCACTCAATTGGTCTTCTATAGAAAGTATGCCTTCCTCTTGCAGTTGCAATATCATCACCCCCGTAAAAATTTTGGAAATACTTCCAACCATCAACTTATGACAAGGTTCCATTGGCACCTTATTGGGAATATCTGCCATCCCCGACGCACCACTCCATATGCCATCCGCGTTTGAGATAGAGGCTTGCATACCAGGTAAAAACTGCGTCACTTTATCCAACTCTGCTTGGAAAGCGGCGGCCTTGGGATGCGTTGCAGTATCATCTTCAAAAGTCATTGTACAGTCATAGACACTTGGCAATGTGATTTGTGGTTCTTGGCAAGCACAAAAGGTAAGTAAGCAAAAAACGATGATATATAGTGATTGATTTTTCATAATAAAAGATAATTTAATGTAGTCCCCGAATTATTCAGGTGACTTAAAATTTAATTAAGTGCAGAACTGCTGGGTAAGTTCAGCAATCATTATTTAAAAGGATAAAACTTTACACCTACGCCAACAAAATGATGAAGACCTGTAAAAATACTGATGGGTACATCTACCGCCCCCATATAAGTAAGGAATACTGATGGGCTAGTATCAAAATCCTTAAAACTGTATTCGATACCTAAGGCCAAAGAAGGCATAAACTTAGGGCTACCTGTATTACTGACTTTTTGCCATTCTCCATCCTCTAACCCATATACAGGTTTGTTGGCAAAGGCATGCGCATAACCAAGACCCAATCTGGCTGAGGCACTCCATTTTTGATAATGAAATCGATAACCCAATTCTGAGTTGACGAAAATGGTTGTTTCCCAATCTTTATGGTGAAAGAAACCGATGTTGCCTGTAAGATGCCAATCAGATCTAGTCATTTTTTTCAATGAATATTCCGTACCTATCATGATGGCAGGATTGTATTCATATCTCAAAAACTGAAAGTTGGGCAAGGCAATAGACTCATCTAAGATGGATATTTTTAATGGGAAATCGGCAAGCGATTTTTTTTGTGCTTGTGCTGTTTCACCTAAACAAACAATGGTCAAAACAAGCATACCTATTTTTAAAATTTTCATAACTAAATATTTTTTCATTACGTTTTGATTTCTACTATATAGACGAACATAAAACTAAGTTACCCCTATCGGAATAAAAAAAATCCCTAATACAACCAAGTTGGTATATTTACACCTCTATTAAGCATTCAACCTAAAAAAATAAAATCATGAAAAATCTCTTTATCCTATCCATTCTATCAGCCCTTATCCTCACAAGTGCCTGCAATAATGATGATGAACTTTTGCAAGTAGCAGCGGTTTTTGCCAATGATGAAATGGCGATTAGGGTATCTGAATCTAGAAATGATATTTATATCCAAATAGACGCTTTGACGGATACGCTTGATAATCGTACGGACGATAATTATGAATATGCTACTATTGCTTTTGACATCAATAACAATCGTACCATTGATAATACAGTTGACTTTGGTTATAGTTCCATTACTCCAAATTATGACATTTGTCCTTTCTATTTTAGAGATGCCAATACACTGAGTCCTTGTGGTGAACTAGAATCATCGGCTACTTTTACTGTAGATTTTAGAGCTACTGATATTTCAGATAGACCTCATATTGTTTGGGAATTCAGGGTTTCCAAAGAAGAACTGGAAGGTAATGAAACGCTTGATTTCGCAGTCAAAACCTTTAGTAATAACACCTTTGGTACTTATCCAAAAGATAGTGTTGCCAGCCCTTTGACCTTTTCCTTTGATAGTCTATTTACTTTTGAATGGTAAAATATCAATACTATTGATTGAAGCAAATGATCTAATCTAATACTTAGGGTTCAAAGTGATTTTATGTAATTTGGGAGGAGTTGGAGTAAAACACACAGGCATTCCAAAATTTTGTTTCCCGCAGATTGCGCAGATTTTCGCAGATTCAAATACTAACAAAAAAGCGATACCACTGCTTCGCAATGATATCGCCTTTATAAAAGTAAAGAAGTAGGCTGAAGCCTACGCTACTATTATTTCTTATCCAATCCCCAACGAATCCCCACATAACCCATGCGACCTGTAATCGGTGCATAAATATGTGTGGCATCGAAGTAATCGCCAAAAGGATTTTGAGCGTCGATAATGGGGTCTTGCTGTATAAAATTGGTTAGGTTTTCACCACCAAGGTAAATTTCAAAATTGCCAAAGGTACGCGTCACTTGCAAGCCCAATTGTGTGAAGGCAGGCGTGGTGCCTACATGATGCTCAGCATTGTGCAATGGATTGTCCAATAGATTCGCAAAACGCTGTTTACCAATAAGTTGTAAGCTAGAATTAAAATCCCAATTTTCGTCAGGAGTGGTATAATCTAGCGTAATCAACCCTTTGTGTTTGCCACCATAGGTCTGTCTATTAATACCTCGTCCTCGGTAAGAAATTTTGACGTCATTCAATTTGTACGCTACTTTCATTTCCAATCCTTTGACCAATTCGTAGGACACTACAGAAAGGAAACTATTAGAAAAAGATTTCCCCTTCAAGTTGTAAAAATAGATGTGTTGAAAATCTCTTTCTCTATCTATAATCACTTGATTGTTGAATTGTGTACGATACAAATCCGTTGCAATACTTCCTTCACGTTCGCCAATTTTGAAGTTGTACGTATGGTTGAAACCAAAAGTCCAAGCGTCTTCCATCTCCAAATTTTCTTCCAAAACTACGGCTCTATTGCTTGCCAATAAACCTACATTTTCGGCAATGACATTGGCAGTTCGATAACCCCGACCCGCAGATACACGAACCACATTGTCTACAGAAAAATTGTATTTCAAATTTAATCGTGGCGTGATAAGCGTTCCAAAAAGATTATGGAAATCTGCACGCAACCCTGCCACGACACCAAATCTTTTGAAGAATTCATTTTCGTGTACTTCACCTTCTTCTGCCTCTTCACAAGCAAGCAACTCCTCTACTGATGGCGTAAAAGAATATTCTGCAAATAGGCCCGGCACTTTTTCGGTACGACCAAAATCGGTATCATTCAATTTTTCTCGATAATCGTCATACAAAAAACTAGCCCCTGACATTAAGATGATGCTTTTGTGTGTCATCATAAGCAGAGAACATTCCGTTTAAGTAAGCATTTCTTTGCTGACCTCGATGCACATTATTTCCGTAGTAAGAATCCAAATTGTGCCAAGAGGCATTGGTGATAAAACCTACTGTATGATTGGGATTGTCAAAACCTAGGTAACCTATTTTACCAAATAACTCTACGCGCTCATTGTCTTGTGCTATTTGATAATATTCAAATCCTTGCTGAGGTATCTCAGGGATAATTTGTCCTGCAGTATGCTTATCTGTCAAGGCATGTGCATTGAGTTGGAAGCGCAAAACATCGCCTCTGTAAAACAAGCGAAACATCCCATCCAACATGTCTTTTTGTGGCGTATCATAAAAAGAATCATTGTTGCCGTCTAGTTTATTATGGCGCGTACTGCCGTGTAGCAAGACGCCCATACTCAATTCCTTATTGATTTCTTTATTCAAATGAAGATTCACTTCGCCACGTCCAAAGGTAGAACCATATAGATTGACAAAGACAGGTTTGTCTTCAAATGGCTTGACGAGTTCGGCATTTATTTGTCCTGTCATAGATTGATATCCGTGCTGCACAGAACCTGCCCCTTTGGCTATTTGGATGCTATGCAACCAAGTGCCAGGGATATATTCCATGGCGAAAGCACTACCCAAACCTGTCATGGATGGGCGTTTCTCAATCATCATTTGCGTGTAAGTGCCACGAAGACCGAGCAGTTGTATCTCCCGTGCACCTGTGACGGCATCGCTATAAGCGACATCTACAGAAGCATTGGTCGTAAAACTCTCTGCCAAGTTGCAGCAGGGTGCTTTACGAATTCGTCGGCGCCAATGGTTTCTATGTTCAGCGTTTTGAGGGTTGAGGTATAATTGTCTCTGATTTGAGCAGCTACGACTACCTCCATCAGTTCGGTGATACCACCAATCACAATTTCTAAATTTTCTTCTGCTGCACCTACTTCAATTTCTATGGATTCATAGCCCACATAGTCGATGATTAAAATACCACCGCCTTCTTGTTTGGCTATTTCGAAAGTACCATCCATATCTACTACGCCCCCTACTACGCCTCCTTTCCAAAGTAGAGTTGCTCCAAAAAGGAGTTCGCCTTCTTCATTGGCAACAGTACCTGTTAGTGTTTGCGCTGACAATACGTTTACCATTAGCAAGCATGCTATGCTAATTAATATTCTTATGTTCATTTTTATTTTTTTTCTGCTAAATACTAGTTGACCTATTAACAAGCAGTTCGTTAAATAGTAACTATATCATTAAAAGATGTGAATTAGCAGAAACGTGGTGGTTGCCAAATATTGGCTAGAAAGATATTGCCGATGTGATGTGAATAATAAAAATTATCAAGAGCATCTGAAATCAATACAGGAGGTATTTCTTCCAGAATTTTTACTTCTTCTGAAAAGGTAACAGAGGAGCCACAACAAGTACAATAACAAAAAGGTGGGCAACAGTTATCCTCGTGATTGTGATTATGAGTATCATAATTGACTTCCGTACAAGCATTAGTTGTAGGTATCGCATTATGCGAACAGGCACCATCACTACAAGGGATGAATGCTATTACTGTAAAGTACAGTAAAAATATGTTCATAAAAATTTTCACAATATAAAAATACGTTGAATTTGCTTAGGTCTCAATGTTTTTAACACTTAAATGCACATTTCTATTAGGAATTATATCAAATATGGCTTTTTAAGGTCTTATTTTTTGAATTTTTCGGTGTATTCGGCTACTGCTTTTATTTTTCTTCGCTTAACTGAGTCTTATAGGGCATCATGGTATTTCTACCATTCGTGATGACATTTATCTTTTCTTCCAGTGATAATTTAGTCGTTGTCAAATCAAAGGCGCCGCTACTGCCCATATTACCGCTACTACCATGACAGGTTATGCAATACTGATTATAAATCTTTTTACCATCTACTGCTTTCTTAGACTTGGCACTACTCGTTTTTTTTGAGGGCTTTTTTTGGGGTGGCTCTCCACCTCCACAAGCGTAAAGAAATCCAGTAATTAATGTCAAAATCAATATTTTCTTCATGATATCTTTTTGAATAAAATTAATACTACAAATTAAAACAATAATTGGGAAATAAAGTTAAAAAATAACTCAAAAGAGTACACAAATATTGAAAGCATATACGCTACCCCATCCGAGGCCATATATCGGTAGCCATTATCCAAATGGTTAACGATTTCGTGCCCTTGGGGCGACCAATATCTAGCCCTTATAGCACTTTGAGTCTATATTTGAAGCTAATCTTATGCTAATTAATTCCCCTTTTGAAAAAATAATAGCCACTAAGAAAATACTTAGTGGCTATTATAAATAGGTTATATTATCAAATAAGAGCTTGATTAAAATTTACGACACTACATTATCCAAATCTTCTAAACCTTTGATAAAAATATCGTTTTGGATATTTTTGCGATAAGCATCCATGAGACTTTGACACCTTGTAAACGCTTCAGTCGTCTCATCCATGCCATCCATTTCTTCTTTGAGGTCTTTGACTTTGTTGACGTAAGTCAAGTCATTGTGCAATTCCATGGCTTCTTCCAAAATCTTCACACCTGTTTGACCTTCATCTGTACCATAAAAACGTTTTATCATAGCAGCAGAAGCTATTTTTGGTTTGAAAGAAACCAAATCTCTTCGTTCTCTCCCATCTGCATTTATCAAAATAAAGGGTACATCCCCTCTATATTTTTCTTCGGTTTGTTTATCAACTAAATAATAATTTTCATCTCTATTCATTCCAGACACCCTTTTGATTTTATACTTATCACTCAATTTATCCACATTGTGATCTTCGCAAATTAACATGATGCCAGGTTGGAAATCACAAAAGCCTCCAACGTCCAAACGCACGGTCAAACTATCTTGCAAAAAAGGTTCAGATTCTAAAACTGCCTTGCCCAATTGGCGCGCCATTTTCAAGATACTTATCCCTGATATCAACCTAGTATTGGATGTTATAAAAAGTGGTAGTTTGGAGGCCTTATCAAAAATTTTAGAGATATCTCTAAATACTTTATCACTAAAGCTCTCCGAAATCAGGTGAAAGGAGAAAAGCAATTCATTGGCTTCAAGCGCAGGTGTGTAATACACTATAGGCGAGCCTTTTGTGAAAGCTTCAGGAGGATAATAACTTCTATCACTTACTTCTTTTTTCAGTTGATTGATAGCCTTTTGAGCTTCGTCATGTGTCTCTGGTCCTTTGACGCCAGACACAACTAAAAGATTGGGCTTTCCTCCAAAAAGACGATTGGGGGCATCGCCAGTGTAAATATTTACAATCTCAATACATAAGGGTTTTCCCAAGCCTACAGGTGCATACTCATTGGGGGTTGCAGCTGAGGAGGCATCGCGAGCGCTCAAAGCACTACTAGCAGCACTGAGCAACATATCATTAAGTGTTTGTATAATTGCCATAATAATCTGGTTTAAATTCGGTTTGAAAAGCAATATTTTAAGCATTCTGTTCAAATATAATATAATTGTTAGGAAAAGAATTACGTATTTTAATTAATTTGCCTTCTAAATCAAAAAATGGAGATGAAAATACAGAACATCATTGCCTTAGTGCTCATCCTGATTTCTTTATGCTGTTTGTATCCTGGATTGGTAAAACCCATATTAAGTGTACGTGTGGGTGCAGAACTACCTTTAGTAGGTAGAATCAATTTGCATAACAGCACTCAAAGCATCATGACGACCATCAACAATTTGCATAAAAATAACAATACTTTGGTAGCCGTTTTGATTTTACTATTTAGTGTCGTTGTGCCTATATTAAAAGCAGTTGTTTTGCTGATTGTATTGTTTTTCAAAAAAATGAAGCACCGCCAAACGCTGCATAAATTTGTTGCCATTATTAGCAAATGGTCGATGGCAGATGTCTTTGTAGTTGGTGTATTTTTAGCTTTTCTGGCCACCAAATCAGATGAAAATATCAATGCCACTTTGCATGATGGATTTTATTACTTTTTAGCCTATTGCATTATTTCCATTGTGGCTTCCCAAATTATGAGCGTACATACAGAAGATTAGTCTGTTTTTGATAAAAATAAGTACGTTTTCAGACTAGAAAAATCAATTTTTTTCTTAATTTTAAGATACAAAATATTGTTCTCTTATCCCATACTTACCTATTTACTTTTTTTATTTACTAAATAATACCCAAGCATGAAAAAAAGATTACTCAAAAGTTTTCTAGTGCTATTTGTTGTAATGACTGCTTTGCCTTCTATCAATGCGCAAGAAGAAAATCGTTGCAAAAGTACTGTACAATGGCATGAACAAAAGCTGAAAGAAGACCCTAATTATTCCAAACATGTAGAAAAGCATAGAGCTTTTATTGATAAATTTGTTTACAAAGAAAAAAGCCCCGCTTGTAGCAATGGCCCTTTAATCATACCGATAGCCGTTCACTTTGATTCAGGTACTGATATGCCTACTTCGGCTGCCGAGCAAGCCTGTGCCATTACCTTAGCACAAGATATGGTTGCTCAACTAAATCAACATTTTGAAGGTTTGGAACCCGCTGCAACTACTTTTAATGCCAACTTTGGAAGCTGTTTTAATACTACCGTTGGTGTAGCCTGTATGCAATTTTGTTTGGCCACTCAAAACCATCCTACTGGATTTGGATTGACCAATGGAAACCCTGCAGTGACTTTTGGTACTGCCAATTTTAACTATCCTACAACTATAGGTTTGCCTGCTGGTACGCCTACCAATGCGGCATGGGCTGGATATTTCAATATCTACGTTACCGAAATAGGTGGCGGAGTATTGGGTATTTCTAATGGTATTCCTGGCAATTTTAATGGCGATGGCGTGATGATAAATGCTTGCCAATTTGGAAGCGCTAGCGTTTCTTGTACTGGTTTTGATAATACAAGTACTTGCGGAACTGCTGGCGGTATTTTGACCACCGACGGCAGAACCCTTACGCATGAAGCAAGGTCATTATTTGGCTTATTCCATATTTGGGGTGATGAATTTTTCTGTGCTCTTGACCCCAATAATACTACAGAATGTTCTGGTAGCGACCAAATAAGTGATACACCAAATATGTCTTGTTCTTATAGTCAATATAACGCTTGTGGCAATCATAGCACTTGCGCACAATTGCCTTCTACC
>CANNZV010003622.1:0-58194 GCA_947561585.1 Caprella mutica
GTATTATTCTTCGACTCAAAAGTATTGATTCAAACAATTTGAAACCTCTAATTGATCTATTCTTTTACATCTTGAATCATATTATGAAAGCTCTTGAAAATTATGAAAGATGATCTATTCATTGTGATATAATGTTATTCAAATCGATAGGCGATGTCTTCCATGTACTTTCAAAGTTAACCCCATTTGTTAGCGTTTGAAAAATTACATAATTACATTTTTGGTCACACCTATTATCTTTCACCATTTTTTTGAATACAAATACAGCTTCGGTTAGAAAGGATTAAAACACACTTCATTGATTATATAAATGATATGGTTGTTCCTGGTTTAATTCAATAGAACGCGAAGTAAAGTATAACTATACTCAACTTTTTAACTGTAAAGCTGAGCAAGGAGCGTTATTTCGGTATAAAGATATAGTATGATCCACAATGAATAACACTAAAATAGAAATTGATTAAACTTCATATTAAATAATTTATTTTCAGATTGAGTGATCAAACATCATATTTATGAAATAATTAAGCTTCATATTTATTTAATGATTTAATTTCATATTAAACTGATATTACTGAAATGCACTATAGATATACCAACGTTATCCATGTACAACGCGAATATCAAAAATTAAATAATACATATTTGGTGAAGTCCTATTAAAACGTACGTGCGTACGTATAATATAAAATTGATAATCTGTTAGAACGTATAATAGAAATTTAAAAAAATTAATAGTTTCAAATGTGTTTCTCTAAAAGTTTCAAACATTTTCTCAGTGTTTCAAACTTTGTTTTCATGTTTCATACTTTTTTTCACGTTTCAAACTTTCTTTTCATGTTTCAAACAAGCTTTCTAAAAACAAACATCTTTTGAGGTTTTAAACGCGATTTATTGTTTCAAACAAGTTCATAATGTATCAAACAATTTTCCAATTTATCAAACATATGTTTTTAATGTTCCAAATATATTATCAATGTTTCAAATATTTGTAGATTTTTCAGACATGTTTCTAATATTGTAAACATTTTATCAATATTTCGAACGTGTTTTTACTTCCAAATAATCATTCAATGTTTCAAACATGTTCTTAAAGTTTCATAGATGTTCTAAGTGCTTCAAATTTTGTTTTCATGTTTCAAACTTGCATTTTATGTAAAAACCTGTTTTATTACTTCAAACATATTTTAATGTTTCAAAAATTTCTTAATGTTACAAACCTGTTTTCAATGTTCCAAGCATGTTTTTAATGTTTCAATCATTTTTTTAATTTTCCAAACAAGTATCTGATATTGTAAACAGGTTATAAATGTTTCGAACAGTTTTTAATATTTTTCAAATAAGTATTCAATGTTTCAAACGTGATCAGTATTTCTAACTTGTTTTATTATTTCAAATATGTTTTCTCTCAGTGTTACAAACATGTTGTCAGTTTTTCAAACATGTTGTCATTGTTTCAATCACGTTAAATTATATTTCGAACATGTGTTTATTGTTTCGAACTTCTTTTTAATATATCGAACATGCTAGTAATGTTTCATACATATATTCGATGTTTTAATGTTTCAAGCATGTTTCAATGTTTCAAACATGCTATCAGTGTTTCAAACTTAATTTGAGGGTATTAAATATGTTTCAAATTTTTCAAACCTGATTTAATGTTTAAACACGTTTTTAAAGTTTAAAACATATGATATAACATTTTAAGGCTCCAAACATGCTTGCGATGTTTCACTCATAATTTCAATGAATCAAACATTAAAAATATGTTTGGACACTCTACAATCAACATGTTTCAATTCATATCTTACGTGCTCGAAGATTATCAAATCCTTGAAATTCTGAGCCAGTGGCTTAATTCGAAATGATTTGCATATTCACACATTTTGAACCACAAGATAGTGAATTAATTATAAATATTTACTTGAAAGGTGTTTCATTTAATTACTGATAAATATCTACTAATATAGTATAGTTGCATGCATCAAGGTTTAGGTTTAAAGATATGGTTTAGCATCCTTTAGAAAGAAATTAAAAGATATCATTCTAGTGGTCCAGAATTTCAAAATTGTGCCTATCTACGCATTTTGAGCCCAAGGTAGTGTACAAAGTTTATCGATTCATTACTGATAAATATCTACTAATAATGCATAATTGGTCGCATTAATAATAATCGTTAAGGAACTATAGATATGGTTTAGCACTTTTAGGGCAGAAATTAAAAGATACCATTCTAGTGGCTCAGAATTTAAATGTTGTGCTTATCCACGTATTTTGAACCAGAAGGTAGTTAAGTATTTATAGAAAGACTGTTACAAAGTTGATAGATTCATTACTGATAAATATCTACTAATAATGTATGATTGGGCACATTAATAATAATCTTTAAGGAACTATAGATATGGTTTAGCACTTTTAGGGCAGAAATTAAAAGATACCATTCTAGTGGCTCTGAATTTAAATGTTGTGCCTATCCACGTATTTTGAACCAGAAGGTAGTGAAGTATTTATAGAAAGACTGTTACAAAGTTGATAGATTCATTACTGATAAATATCTACTAATAATGTATAATTGGGCACATTAATAATAATCTTTAAGGAACTATAGATATGGTTTAGCACTTTTAGGGCTGAAATTAAAAGATACCATTCTAGTGGCTCAGAATTTAAATGTTGTGCCTATCCACGTATTTTGAACTTGAAGGTTGTGAAGTATTTATATAAAGACTGTTACAAAGTTAATCGATTCATTACTGATAAATATATACTAATATGGTATAGTTGGGCATATTAATTATAATCTTTAAGGATCTAAAGATGTGGTTTAGCACTTTTAGGGCAGAAATTAAAATATATCATTCTTATGGCTCAGAATTTAAATGTTGTGCCTATCCACGTATTTTGAACAAGAAGGTAGTGAAGTATTTATAGAAAGACTGTTACAAAGTTGATCGATTCATTACTGATAAATATTTACTAATAAGGTATAGTTTGGTACATTAATAATAATCTTTAAGGAACTAAAGATATGGTTTAGCACTTTTAGAGCAGAAATTAAAAGATATCATTCTAGTGGCTCAGAATTTAAATGTTGTGCCTATCCACGTATTTTGAACCAGAAGGTAGTGAAGTATATATAGAAAGACTGTTACAAAGTTGATTGATTCATTACTGACACATATCTTCTAATAAGGTATAGTTTGGTACATTAATAATAATCTTTAAGGAACTATATATATGGTTTAGCACTTTTAGGGCAGAAATTAAAAGATATCATTCTAGTGGCTCAGAATTTAATTGTTGTGCCTATCCACGTATTTTGAACCAGAAGGTAGTGAAGTATTTATAGAAAGACTGTTACAAAGTTGATCGATTCATTACTGATACATATCTACTAATAAGGTATAGTTTGGTACATTAATAATATTCTTTAAGGAACTAAATATATGGTTTAACACTTTTAGGGCAGAAATTAAAAGATATCATTCTAGTGGCTCAGAATTTGAATGTTGTGCCTATTCACGTATTTTGAACCAGAAGGTAGTGAAGTTTTTATAGAAAGACTGTTACAAAGTTTATCGATTCATTACTGATAAATATCTACTAATAATGCGTAATTGGTCACATTAATAATAATCTTTAAGGAACTAAAGATATGGTTTAGCACTTTTAGGGCAGAAATTAAAAGATACCATTCTAGTGGCTCAGAATTTAAATGTTGTGCCTATCCACGTATTTTGAACAAGAAGGTAGTGAAGTATTTATAGAAAGACTGTTACAAAGTTGATCGATTCATTACTGATAAATATTTACTAATAAGGTATAGTTTGGTACATTAATAATAATCTTTAAGGAACTAAAGATATGGTTTAGCACTTTTAGAGCAGAAATTAAAAAATATCATTCTAGTGGCTCAGAATTTAATTGTTGTGCCTATCCACGTATTTTGAACCAGAAGGTAGTGAAGTATTTATAGAAAGACTGTTACAAAGTTGATCGATTCATTAGTGATACACATCTACTAATAAGGTATAGTTTGGTACATTAATAATATTCTTTAAGGAACTAAATATATGGTTTAACACTTTTACGGCAGAAATTAAAAGATATCATTCTAGTGGCTCAGAATTTGAATGTTGTGCCTATTCACGTATTTTGAACCAGAAGGTAGTGAAGTTTTTATAGAAAGACTGTTACAAAGTTTATCGATTCATTACTGATAAATATCTACTAATAATGCATAATTGGTCACATTAATAATAATCTTTAAGGAACTAAAGATATGGTTTAGCACTTTTAGGGCAGAAATTAAAAGATACCATTTTAGTGGCTCAGAATTTAAATGTTGTACCTATCCACGTATTTTGAACCAGAAGGTAGTGAAGTATTTATAGAAAGACTGTTACAAAGTTGATAGATTCATTACTGATGAATATCTACTAATAATGTATAATTGGGCACATTAATAATAATCTTTAAGGAACTATAGATATGGTTTAGCACTTTTAGGGCAGAAATTAAAAGATACCATTCTAGTGGCTCTGAATTTAAATGTTGTGCCTATCCACGTATTTTGAACCAGAAGGTAGTGAAGTATTTATAGAAAGACTGTTACAAAGTTGATAGATTCATTACTGATAAATATCTACTAATAATGTATCATTGGGCACATTAATAATTATCTTTAAGGAACTATAGATATGGTTTAGCACTTTTAAGGCAGAAATTAAAAGATACCATTCTAGTGGCTCAGAATTTAAATGTTGTGCCTATCCACGTATTTTGAACCAGAAGGTAGTGAAGTATTTATAGAAAGACTGTTACAAAGTTGATAGATTCATTACTGATAAATAGCTACTAATAATGTATAATTGGGCACATTAATAATAATCTTTAAGGATCTAAAGATATGGTTTAGCACTTTTAGGGCAGAAATTAAAAGATACCATTCTGGTGGCTCAGAATTTAAATGTTGTGCCCATCCACGTATTTTGAACCAGAAGGTAGTGAAGTATTTATAGAAATACTGTTACAAGGTTGATAGATTCATTACTGTTAAATAGCTACTAATAATGTATCATTGGGCACATTAATAATAATATTTAAGGATCCAAATAGATGGACAAGCACTTTCAGGGCTCAAATTAAAAGATATCATTCTAGGGATCAGAATTGAAATGTTGTGCCTATCCACGTATTTTGAACCAGAAGGTAGTGAAGTATATATAGAAAGACTGTCACAAAGTTAATCGATTCATTACTGATAAATATTTACTAATAAGGTATAGTTGGGTACATTAATAATCTTTAAGGATCTAAAGATATGGTTAAGCATTTTCAGGACACAAATTAAAAGATATCATTCTAGTGGCTCAGAATTGAAATGTTGTGCCTATCCACGCATTTTTGAACCAGAAGGTAGTGAAGTGTTTATAGAATGACTGTTACATAGTTGATCGATTCATTACTGATAAATATTTACTAATAAGGTATAGTTTGCCACATAAATAATAATCTTTAAGGATCTAAAGATATGGTTTAGCACTTTTAGGGCAGAAATTAAAAGATATCATTCTAGTGGCTCCGAATTGAAATGTTGTGCCTATCCACGCATTTTGAGCTACTAGGTAGTGAATTATTTATAGATAGACATTTTTCAAGTTTTCCGATTCATTACGGATAAATATATGCTAATATGGTCTAGTTGCACGCATAAATAATACTCTTTAAGGATCTAAAGATATGGTTTAGCACTTTTAGGGAAGAAAATATAACATTGCATTCTAGTGACTCAGAATAGAAATATATCGCTAGTAGAGGAATTCTGAGCCACTAATGACTATTTTCTCGTTATCAATGATATTACACAATGTTTATTAATTCTTTCTCATTAGCACATCTTGAATTACAATGAATACGCGTGTTTTCACAAGGAAAACATAAAATTTAACTTGATTAGAATATTTGTTGAAGTGGCTCAATTTGCTATTTCAATGGAGGTCTATGTTCGATACGAGCCACTGTTTTTTAATATCCATTAAACTGAAAAAAAAATTTATTTTATTTTGTGCTCTATTTATTTATAATCATAATACATATATTTCTTGTTGACAAAATGTCATTTAGTAGGTATTTTTGAAAAGTGGCTCAAAATCAAAATCTTCAATTTTGAACCACTTCCTTATTTCCTGAAATACCATCATTTTATTATTTTTTTATAATTATATCTCATTTATAATGCAATCTAAATAATATATTAAAATGTTAACTTTGTACAAAGTCTGTAAGACCTAAAATTGAAGTGGCTCAAAATCCGCATTTACTTAACCAGATATATATAGTATATAGTGGGTATCACTATTAAATCTTCTATGGACCCACAATAACATCCTCTCTGAGTGATACTTCAGAAACGATTTCCCATTTAAGATCATGACCTGTCACACTCTGATGTTTCAAAAGAGGCTATATTCAATATATTAAAGGGCAGTACACACGCAGGGTTTTTTTAGTCATTCCGCCAGAATTTTTGCTAAGCTCCTCCCATTTCTCCACAAATATTTTTGAATCATATAAGAAAAAAAACGATCTAATTATTATTTATTTGAGTTGGTATCCATGATAACTGCAGGTATCATGGATACCAATTAAAATAAATAACAATTATATTGTTTTTTCTTATAATCTCGTGGAAAAAGTGGGAGGTACTTAGCAAAAAGTCTGGTGAAAGGAATTAAAAAACCCTGCGTGAGTAGGGCCCTTTACAAGGATGAGGTTTAGTATATTTCTAGGAGGCCGGAGCAAGCAGAAAAGATGATGATGTAGGAGAGTAATTTGAATATGTACGCTTCAGTGCAAGGAAATTTTGCTTAATTATGTCATTTTTCTAGTGAGGAGTATTATGCATTGTATTGAGGTACTAAAGAAACAGATACAAACTGTAAAGATTACAAGTAAATCATGGTAATTGTAATTTTTATGGCCCTGGTGAAAAAGTAATATTATGTAAATAATTGAGTTTTATATATATACTCGTTATTTAGAGTTAGAGTGATAATAATATAAGCTCCTCCCATCTCCTATTACTTAATTAATTCATCGATACATTTAATTCCTTCTAATTTAAAATTATATGAGTTCTTTCATAATTCATAAAACACATATAAAAATATTAGTTTCATGTATTTTTAATAAAGGTACCAAATTTGTATTCAACCTTTATTTCCTCGTAAGTATTTCATTCAATATAATTAGAAGGATTTGGTATGGTATTTTAAATCCTTCAAATAATTTATTTATTCTTTTAGATGCTAATGAACTGATTTTGCTTCAAAACTTCTTCAAATAGTATTCGAATATTCATCATTGAGAATATATTGTCAGTATTCAATTTAATAAGCACATCATTTACTTTTATACCACTTATAATCAGATTCCATTAGAATTGGACTCTACAATAAAATAGTTGTTGCATAGGAGTTCTGAGAAGGTATGAGAACATTTTCTTTCGCTGCTATGTTTCTAATAGGATTACTCTAGATACTAGAGTCTATGGAATAGGTATATACTAGGCACAGACATGTTGTAGATGAAACTAGAAATATAATTAGTACCTTCTGGCTACCAGATAAAATGAGGGTCGATGGTGATCTCAGATGAATCTGCTATAGAGCATTGAGGAAGACTGCTAAATATTTGTGTACCCAGGTAGTAATGTTTCTTGGGCCAAAATTGGCAACATTGGGATAACATTGGCAACATTGGGATAACATTGGCAACATTGGGATAACATTGGCAACATTGCGATAACATTGGCAACATTGGGATAACATTGGCAACATTGGGATAACATTGGCAACATTGGGATAACAGTGACAACATTGGGATAACATTGGCAACATTGGGATAACATTGGGTCAACATTGGGATAACATTGGCCCGAGAATCATTGCTACCTGGGTATTGATAAGTTGCGTCAAATTTTAAATAATTCGCTATAATTATCTTTATATTATCATATAAATTAAAATTTTAAGAATAATGCAAGAGACTGTAATATCCTTTTTCTGAAAGCTTTCATCTGGAAAGAAAGCAATTTTCATTTCATTATCGTAAAGAAATTAAGTTAATTATTTATTAATTAATCGTATAAAATTATTATGAAATATACAGAAATAGCTGTCATGTTTCTCGATATGTAATTTAAATGATATTTACATAACAAATCAGCTTTCCATGTTAGAAAATAATCAACATGTTAATAATTTAAAAAAATATCACATCAGAGATATTTCTAATGCATTGCAGAAAATTTAATGTAATTTTGAAAATTTTGTAAAAAGAAAACAAATGAGCATCATGCCATTTACATTAACGCTTTAATTAAATCTAAATCCATTCATTTCCAATTGAATAAATACTGTCTCTGAGTCAATTGGAATTGGATTGGCTCTAGTGAAACAGTACACTACATAGTACAAATGATTGGAAGTAGTGACTCTACCTATTTTAACACTACAAATGATTGGAAGTAGTGACTCTACCTATTTTAACACTACACATGATTGGAAGTAGTGACTCTACCTATTTTAACACTACACATGATTGGAAGTAGTGACTCTACCTATTTTAACACACTGCACATTATTGGAAGTAGTGACTCTACCTATTTAAACACACTGCACATGATTGGAAGTAGTGACTCTACCTATTTTAACACACTGCACATGATTGGAAGTAGTGACTCTACCTATTTTAACACACAACACATGATTGGAAGTAGTGACTCTACCTATTTTAACACACTGCACATGATTGGAAGTAGTGACTCTACCTATTTTAACACACTACACATGATTGGAAGTAGTGACTCAACCTATTTTAACACTGCATATGATTGGAAGTAGTGACTCTACCTATTTTAGCACTGCACATGATTGGAAGTAGTAACTCTACCTATTTTAACACACTGCACATGATTGGAAGTAGTGACTCTACCTATTTTAACACTGCACATGATTGGAAGTAGTGACTCTACCTATTTTAACACTACACATAATTGGAAGTAGTGACTCTACCTATTTTAACACTGCACATGATTGGAAGTAGTGACTCTACCTATTTTAACACTGCACATGATTGGAAGTAGTGACTCTACCTATTTTAACACTACACATAATTGGAAGTAGTGACTCTACCTATTTTAACACTACACATAATTGGAAGTAGTGACTCTACCTATTTTAACACTGCACATGATTGGAAGTAGTGACTCTACCTATATTAACACTGCACATGATTGGAAGTAGTGACTCTACCTATATTAACACTGCACATGATTGGAAGTAGAGACTCTACCTATTTTAACACACTAAACATGATTAGAAGTAGTGACTCTACCTATTTTAACACTGCACATGATTGGAAGTAGTGACTCTACCTATTTTAACACTGCACATGATTGGAAGTAGTGACTCTACCTATTTTAACACTACACATAATTGGAAGTAGTGACTCTACCTATTTTAACACTACACATAATTGGAAGTAGTGACTCTACCTATTTTAACACTGCACATGATTGGAAGTAGTGACTCTACCTATATTAACACTGCACATGATTGGAAGTAGTGACTCTACCTATATTAACACTGCACATGATTGGAAGTAGAGACTCTACCTATTTTAACACACTAAACATGATTAGAAGTAGTGACTCTACCTATTTTAACACTGCACATGATTAGAAGTAGTGACTCTACCTATATTAACACTGCACATGATTGGAAGTAGTGACTCTACCTATATTAACACTGCACATGATTGGAAGTTGAGACTCTACCTATTTTAACACACTAAATATGATTAGAAGTAGTGACTCTACCTATTTTAACACTGCACATGATTAGAAGTAGTGACTCTACCTATATTAACACTGCACATGATTGGAAGTAGTGACTCTACCTATATTAACACTGCACATGATTGGAAGTAGAGACTCTACCTATTTTAACACACTAAACATGATTAGAAGTAGTGACTCTACCTATTTTAACACTGCACATGATTAGAAGTAGTGACTCTACCTATATTAACACTGCATATTATTGGAAGTAGTGACTCTACCTATTTTAACACTACACATGATTGGAAGTAGTGACTCTACCTATTTTAACACTGCACATGATTAGAAGTAGTGACTCTACCTATATTAACACTGCACATGATTGGAAGTAGAGACTCTATCTATTTTAACACACTAAACATGATTAGAAGTAGTGACTCTACCTATTTTAACACTGCACATGATTAGAAGTAGTGACTCTAACTATTTTAACACTGCACATGATTAGAAGTAGTGACTCTACCTATATTAACACTGCATATTATTGGAAGTAGTGACTCTACCTATTTTAACACTACACATGATTGGAAGTAGTGACTCTACCTATTTTAACACTGCACATGATTAGAAGTAGTGACTCTACCTATATTAACACTGCACATGATTGGAAGTAGAGACTCTATATATTTTAACACACTGAACATGATTAGAAGTAGTGACTCTACCTATTTTAACACTGCACATGATTAGAAGTAGTGACTCTACCTATATTAACACTGCATATGATTGGAAGTAGTGACTCTACCTATTTTAACACACTAAACATGATTAGAAGTAGTGACTCTACCTATTTTAACACTGCACATGAATAGAAGTAGTGACTCTACCTATTTTAACACTGCACATGATTGGAAGTAGTGACTCTACCTATTTTAACACTACACATGATTAGAAGTAGTTACTCTACCTATTTTAACACACTAAACATGATTAGAAGTAGTGACTCTACCTATTTTAACATTGCACATGATTAGAAGTAGTGACTCTACCTATATTAACACTGCACATGATTGGAAGTAGAGACTCTACCTATTTTAACACACTGCACATGATTAGAAGTAGTGACTCTACCTATTTTAACACTGCACATGATTAGAAGTAGTGACTCTACCTATATTAACACTGCATATGATTGGAAGTAGTGACTCTACCTATTTTAACACACTAAACATGATTAGAAGTAGTGATTCTACCTATTTTAACTCTGCACATGATTAGAAGTAGTGACTCTACCTATATTAACACTGCACATGATTGGAAGTAGTGACTCTACCTATATTAACACTACACATGATTAGAAGTAGTGACTCTACCTATATTAACACTGCATATGATTGGAAGTAGTGACTCTACCTATTTTAACACACTAAACATGATTAGAAGTAGTGATTCTACCTATTTTAACTCTGCACATGATTAGAAGTAGTGACTCTACCTATATTAACACTGCACATGATTGGAAGTAGTGACTCTACCTATTTTAACACTACACATGATTAGAAGTAGTGACTCTACCTATCTTAACACACTAAACATGATTAGAAGTAGTGACTCTTGACTCTACCTATATTAACACTGCACATGATTGAAATAGTGATTCTACCTATTTTAACACACTACACATGATTGAAATAGTGACGTTACCTAACCATTTTAATCAAATGATACACAACTCACTTCGATCTGTCAGATATTTTTAATTGAATCATCAATAAATGAAATAATGTATTCCGCTGACAAAAGAATATGAAATTGTTGCAATGCGTTTAATTGAATTTCCTGTATTCAGCGTACTAGCTCTGGTACTTGGCTAAATCATCATCATCATCATTCACATTTACACGTAAAAGCTTGATCCAATATCGCAGTGTGACGGTATATAATTTTAATTTGTCGCGTTCAACATGTTTGATGGTGATATTGGTATTGCATTTGACAGAGTATTGTGTCACAGTGCATGTGCATCTGATGCCTTTTTTCAATCAGCTAAGTAGCTTTATCACACGCTGGATAAATCTTGTCTCATTACCTCATTCTGCAAATACAGGGGGGAGGAGTGGGGGAGAGGTGCGGGGGTGGGGGTGATTAAGAGCAAAGTTAGAAGAGAGAGTGAGAGAAGGGGGAAAGGATTAAAGAGCGGAGGAAATGGTGAGAGATTATGGATTAATGGGGGAGAAATGAAATAAAATATTGGGGAAAGAGAAAGAGGGAAAGATTTTTGGGGTCAAAGATAGAGATTACGGGGTAAGAAATAAAGAATAGCAGGCAGGGTGGAAAACAGTTATATTGAGGTAATATGAGTAACTGTGCTGTGAAAAGTAAGGAAAAACGGTGTAATGATACTGAGAAGTATTAAGGGGAGGGGGGGGGGGGGTGGGGTGGAATGTATTGCATACAGAGACAGAACAATAAAGAGGTGTGTGAGAGGGGGGGGGGGGGCGTATTGCATATAGACACAGAACAATATAAGGGGGTTGAATTGCATATAGAAATAGACAGAGTTAGAAAACAATATGGGAAGGTTTTTTTATCTCTGGAGATTAGTAAGATTTGGTAGAATGGTATTCTTATAGAAAAAAAATAAAGGATTACTAAGAAATATGAAAATTGATTCACACGTATACAACATGACAAATATTGAAAGCTTGAAATGACACCCAAACCCTATCTATTTATTACCTGTAGTATTCAAATTGTCAAATTTAGATTTTCATAATATATAGCATACAGTTTCTTCATTTCAATCTTTTTATATTTAGCACCGTCATATATTCAAATATCTACCGTACAAACTTTAATATAGAATATTTTTCTAGCTACTTAGCATAACAAAGAGAAGGTGATTATTCGATGCAAGGCAAAAATCTTTTTTATTTACCATGGGATATAATTAAAAGAGATATGAAAGGCAAGCAAGCTCTAATGGTTATTACATTTATGATGATTACCTAAACTCTGAATGTAGCACTTCAACCACTCTTGATCAACCTTGAAATCGCATACACTTTACATAAAAATGAGAAATAAAAATATAAAATATCGTTGCAGCGATATAAAATATATTACTTGCTCTCAATGAAGAGATCTGCAAATAAATATATCATCAGTATTGATATATAAAGTGCTTTCATTCAATAAAATAGAACAGAAATGCCGATATAATGAGAATTCACATTTTAAGAATAGTACATCAATAATTGTTCTTCAGATTCTATATTTTACAATATCTCCACGGAACCCATTGGCTTTCTTCAAAGGTAAATAGCCAATCAAAATGTTATTGGAAAAATAATTGATTGCTGATGATTTCTTGTGATGCTTTCATTTGAGATGCTAATGGCGGTGAAATTGGCTTGAAGGCATTAGCAACATGGCGCCTAAAGTTCAAAGCAAAGACCAACACTTTGATGCTAATACCCAGAACGAAAGCTATGGTGGGCCTGTGGAAGATTAAGATGGGAGAACCTATGTAATCTTCTACGATTCTACCATCAGATTTTCTCTGAGTATTAGATACATTAAACTTTTGTTTGAAAATGGTAAAATAATTCATATTTGCGACTTCTCAGATTGGTAGGATTCATGGAATATCATAAGTTAAGAATTTCACATCAAGCCAAGTACAATAAATCCAGTGCAAATGAATCCGAATACAGTCACCAGACCTCCAAGTCTGACGTATCTGTGTCTTTTCTACTAACTCTTCAGAAGCTATTCCTCAGCCTCACTGACTTTCTCAGTAGCCTCCTTCAATATATTTTTACTCGAGAATATCTCTTCTAATTCGTCAGCCCGCTTCTGAATAATTTGCTGCAATGACTGCTGAACTCGTTACTGCTTCTCGGATTCTTTCTCGATGATATCTATCTTGCTCTCGAGCCTCTGGGCAACATTTGGACACATGGGAGATCTCGATAAGCATATTGAAGAGAAGGGGCTTGCAGAAGGGCTTTTCGTCATATCTAGAACGGTAGATTTGTCTGTAGGTTCATTATCATACGTCTGATGTTCGCTCTCCTTTTCTTAACAATCTTCAAACGGATTCGATTTCTTATTCAAATTTTCTTCCTAATTAAATTATTCATTCCCTTCCACTTCAACATCAAAAGGATTCAAAGTGGAGGGTGAATTTGTATTCACTTCAAACCAAGTCCGATTCCGTGATGGAAGTTCCCATTTTTTTCGCCGTTCAAGCTTTTCATTGTTTTCTGAACTTTCGAGTAGTGAGATAACAGTTTCTTCATTTTTGTTCTAAAGAGGAGCATTTTTTGCACGTTGATTTGGCCCCGAGTAATTCACCTTTTTGAGAACTTAGTTTCGAGATTTGATTCTTGCCATGGCGTCTCTGATGGATGGAGTGCCGTTCTTGCTGGTGGTTAATGTTGTCATTATTAGGATTTGAATTTCTAATCTGATGAAGATATTGCGAGGCGTTCTAAATATTAAGATCTTTGAGCCAGTAGCAGTGATACAGACAACATCTTTACTAATTCAGGAATTTAAACTATATTGTATTATTAACTTAATATCATTATTAAGTTTTATTATTATTAACTTAAATGGATAGTAAAGTTAAAATCAAAGAATCGGCAAATTGGTTTTAAATCGATTCAGAATATTTAATTATGTAATATTTGAATGCTCGTTTATTTTTAAAATGTTCATATAAAAATTATATAATAAAATTAGCGTCACCAAGCGGAAGCATTACCAATCATTAGTATGTACGTAAGTATGTTTGTTGTTTTCATATTAATTTAAGTATGCAGTAATCATGCTTAGTTTGCGTCAAAATGGAGAAAATATTATGTGAATTCGTAGACAAGAAGGCATAGTTTTGAATATAAAGCCATCTCTTCACTTAAACTAGAATCTAGATAGAAACTTAACTCAGTTTGTATGTACACAAGATGGCGCCTCTGATTGTGGCGCCATCTATCATTAGCATTTGGTGAGAAATTAATTATTTATAAAATGATATATCTCCATTATTAGATTTTATTGAACATTGCAATGTCACACGATATACTTTTATCTTACTAAATTGCAATCGTTTGACATTAAAATTGTTACAACAATTATGACTGTACTGCCCCTTTAATATGATATTGCTTATATATCACAATCACGTAAATGAGCTATTATCATAAATCAATTGTATTCTAAGGTTACTCTTATTGTTTTTAATGGAAAAATATAGCATTTAAAAAAAAAAAAAATCGGGATGGATGCAATGATGGCTAGAAGCTATTTTACTCTTTTTGAGGACCAACAATAAATAATATTGTTATAATTAATTATAAATACAAGAAAACACCTATCATTATATCCATTTGTAATTATCTTATATAGCCATCCATTAATTATCATTAGCCTTATCATTAGCCATTATCATTAGCCATTATCATTAGCCATTATCATTAGCCATTATCATTAGCCATTATCATTAGCCATTATCATTAGCCATTATCATTAGCCATTATCATTAGCCATTATCATTAGCCTTTATCATTAGCCATTATCATTAGCCATTATCATTAGCCATTCATTATAGCCATTATCATTAGCCATTATCATTAGCCTTTATCATTAGCCATTATCATTAGCCATTATCATTAGCCATTATCATTAGCCATTATCATTAGCCATTATCATTAGCCATTATCATTAGCCTTTATCATTAGCCATTATCATTAGCCATTATCATTAGCCATTATCATTAGCCATTATCATTAGCCATTATCATTTGCCATTATCATTAGCCATTATCATTAGCCATTCATTATAGCCATTTGTAATTACAATATTTGAAGTTTTAATTCTAATCATGAATAGTTTATTCTTTACATTTTTGCAATATATATCAAAATGAATAAAGTTTAAAGAGCCTCTCCAGGCTCCGGGAAAAATGATTCTTTTTACATAATATTAGGATCATGACCCGAGGTGATAGATTAGTAAATAATTATTAATTTATTAGCTAATTTGTTCACACTATGACTGCTGTTTCTAAAATATTGACCACTATCATAGCTGTGCGATCTCATTTTGTGCTGATAACTATAGTTTGTAGTGAGTTCGCTATATGGTAATATGGGTACAACATAAGGTTCAATCTTTAAAATTTGTGTGTTGCCTTTAACGTATATTATGTGCTCTACTTGATAAGAATGTAGAGTGATAATATGTTTTTAATTAAAATTTCAGAATGGTCTGTTTCAAATCACCACACGCACATTACTTCCCTGGGTTAAATAATAGTACTATAAAAAAGATCACACAATGAAACAATGTTTGAATTTTATGACTGTATTGTATTCAGTTGAATACTGGAAAAAATTTAACTTATTCCAATCATATTAATTATATATGTACAAAGCTTGTCAAAACATCAGGTGTATTCCGTAGAATATCTAGGATTGTTCCTGAGTGCAATTGAATTACATAATATGTACTATGTTCTTGTGTATCCTAGCTGCATTAGGTGTATTGGTTTAGGGTGAAGCAGCTGATCCAAAAAAAATGATTAGAATCATCATAACAAATTAGCTTGCTAGTGGAAATATAATGTATCCTAATCAGTCAGGTTTATCTAGATCCTTATCACTGTCTGTTCCAGATTTTCAGAGACTACTTCAGTGTCAACGCCCCCTTTCTTATGCAGGGCCTAAAAGCTGAAATGATATCCCAGAGGATATTCGTTCATCTGTTTCATTAAGTATTTAAACGTAGATTTAAGTATTTCCTATACTTGAGGCGTTGGCAAACTGATGGTTTATTTATTTATCTTTTACTGCATGCATCATTCACAGTAATGATAAGACTTCCTATCTCTATAATGTCTGTCAACTCTTGTTCCTTTATTATCTTGCTAACCACGGAAATGGTTCTTTGCTGTGCTTATCGTATAATCCATATATTAATATTGTTTGCACGAAAAGTTTCATAAGAAGAAGTACTTCGTATGGTCTTTTATATCTCATTGGATAATATTGTTTTCTAATATCTTTTATTACATTTACTGTTAGGCACCCTTCACACTTGCGTTTCTCAACGCCGCGTTAGAAAAAATGCTAATTTTAGCATTTTTCTCTGGTTATTATTAGGTTATAATTTTCTCTGCTTATCATTTTCTCTGATTATCCTTTTCTCTGATTATCCTTTTCTCTGCTTATCATTTTCTCTGATTATCCTTTTCTCTGATTATCCTTTTCTCTGGTAGTCATTTTCTCAGATTATCATTTTCTCTGATTATCATTTTCTCTTGTTGTCATTTTTTCTGGTTGTCATTTTCTCTGGTTGTCATTTTCTCTGATTATCATTTTCTCTGGTTGTCATTTTTTCTGGTTGTCATTTTCTGTGGTTGTCATTTTCTCTGGTTGTCATTTTCTCTGATTATCATTTCCATTGGTTATCGTTTGCTCTGGTTGTTATTTTCTCTGATTATCATTTCCATTGGTTATCGTTTGCTCTGGTTGTCATTTTCTCTGGTTGTCATTTTCTCTTGTTGTCATTTTCTCTTGTTGTCATTTTCTCTGGTCATGATAAGGAAAATAGTAAATTGGCATGATACGGTACGTTCTGAATTATCGAACAGTTTCACATTTTCGATCATCAACAAATAGTGAGGTAGAATGTCATATTAATTATATACTTTTTCTTATATGACCGAATATGTGTAACTGTCCGATAATTCATAACTTACCTAACTTTTACAACTCTATCACAATTGCCAAGGGACCCTTGTTACGTGGGTATAAAATTATAACCATTGTAGACAAAAAAATTTCATTTTCTATTTTTCGTCAAAACTACTTTGTATGTAAGCAATACCAGCAGTGAAAAAACGTTAATGTGAACGGTACAATAGACATTCATATCCTGCTAAAGAACTAGCATTTAAAATTCTGCTTGTATTTTAGTATGGGACTAGCTATGTTGCGTTAGAAAAAATGCTGGTAAAACAACGCAAGTGTGAAGGGGGCCTTACTGCTGTGTCTTCCCTATTTTTATTCAATAAAGATTATAATAATCATTACTTTTGGAGAATAATACATTCGAAACTCTATAGTTTTCCTCAATATTTCTAAAGAATTAACTACAGAAAAACATCTGACCCAGAAAAAACCCGAAGGGCCCGGTCACACGAGCGTTTTTGCACAGTGTGACATTATCCATTGGGTTAATTACCCCTACCAATGCATTTTGTGTAACAATGTGGAAGAGATCTACTAAATATCACTAGATAATAAAAATAACGGTCAAACAACTTCTCTAGACCATAAACTATTTTAGTAGAAGGAAAATAATTGCCTTATTTCAAAGTAAAAATGACCAACTCCAAATAAGTATCTATGTATATTACCAGTATACATATCTAAGCCATTTTTATCAAAGCTACTTTTTCTCCATTCTCTCTATTCCAGTTTGTTACACTCCATTTTCTGCGATATTTTCCGTAGGAGAGTCGTTTCTTATTTTTACTCTACTTTTCAATTTACCAATTTCCATTTTTCTAAAGTCTGTGGATTTTCCGTGAGATTCCATCAATAAATTCAATGCACTCTCTGCATATTTATTTTATTTTGATATACATAGGTAGCAATCACGGTTTGGAGGTGAATTCTGCATGTTTGTTATAATTACTTCTTGTCTGACACAATCGCTGCAACTATGAACAAAAAAGAAATTAAAGAGTTGCCAATTTTTGGCTTGTATAGAATTAAATAAATAGATATTTTTTATTAAAGCCGAAGGTGATTGATTTAAAGGCTAAAATGACCTTCAAGCTCAAGCTATTTATTATAACCCACTTTGATGAATTGAACTGTTACCTCTAAGGCTAATTTGACATTTTAACTGAATTAATAAGTCTGGACTACCTATTACATTGAGTTGTATCCTCAGTTTGTGAATAGAAATGTTAATGGAAAATCAATTTGATCATCCACCTTTCAATCTGTGTACCCATTTACTAAATATATCTAGACAGTATGTCAGAGATCACCACACGCCTCTTCCATAAGAAACTGGAGAGGTGGTGTCTTTTTGATGAATGTTTTATTGTCTTCCGCTCGCAAAGAAAAAGGAATCCAAATGAAAACATTCTTTGAGAGTCAGAAATAAATCTTGTGTCTTCATCTCAGCCTCAAAAATCTAAAGAATGATAAATAACTCTATTTAGAGATATAAAATATATTCGATAGACGTTAATTAGGTATAGATTCTTACCTCCTTTGAACTTGAACAGTCAAGATAAATTAAAGAAAATGTCATTTAATTTCTACCTTTTTTTATTAATTTATTTATTTAACAAACTAAATCTCGTCATTATATATTATAAAATAATTTTTGGGAAGTCTTTTGATAGGATAGTACTTTGAATGTTTAATGAAATTAAAGCTTAATCAAGTATTATGGCTTCTCTCATTTTTCCATTCTTATTAGATTTTGAAGCCATGTAAATTTTAGACATATTTTTTCTCAAATTCTATTAATGAAATAATAAATGAAGGGGAGTTTAATGGCTTCTTTCTTTACTCTGATTTACTAGAACAAGTAAAAGAAAATGAAATAATTTCTAGTCTAATTAATTTACATTTGAGATGAAAAGATAGAACGAATCAAATTAAGTGCTGACTTAACTTTATTAAACTAATTCGTTTCTCGTGTATTTTAATGTTGCATTAATTGAAAAATTATATTAGACAATTTTTTATCTATAAATTTCAGATATTGTCCACTTTTCTGTAATTTTTAGGATAGTTTATTTTATCGAAAGAACCTTTATATCTAATTTTTTCTTCACTATTTTTTAAAGTAAGAAACATCTTACTCGTTGATTTGCTTTTTAATGAACTAGTCATTAATGTTTTTTTTTTCTATGAAATTCAACTATAAAATTATATACCTTATACAGTTGATTAGACTTAAAAACTAAGCAAATAAGGGTAAAAACAGCTAACAAGAATTTATATCTTCCCATTTTTTAAGTAAGTAACATATAATGCTATTAAATTTATGTTCGGAAAAAACAATATTCAATAGGAAAAACAAATGTACTTGCATACCCCTCTCTCATTACAACTCGCATGATTGACAAGTCAAATAATTGTGGGGTATGTTTCACATTTATTTCTTTTTGATATAGAAAAATAATTAAGGAGTCTTATTTCAAATCGCCTTATGACAGTAAAATATATGTTGAACATTGCCATTTCCTGGAATCGAAAATATTGTAAGAATTACGTTGGCCATTTGGTTGCTATAGTTTCATATATGCTGTTTTCGTCGTAACTATTGCAAACATTAGGATATGCAGGTAGGATTGATTAATTAATTTATGGTAAATAATGTACTCCTATTATATTTAACATAAAATGATTTTCAATATATGTTAAATAAATGGCCTAAGTTACTCTCAAAATATGTTCAACATATATTTGATTTGTCTTAAGTACGTTTTTAATAAGAGTGGGCTATGCCTTAAACTTTTAAAGTCTAATAAATGAACAAAATAATTCACAAGAAAATAAAAAATAAGTTATTTTCCATAATTAATTAATAATTTCGATTTTATTTCCCACCACTTATCTAGTAGCTATGCAATAATTAACTGGGATTATATATCTTTAACATTGTTTACTAAATCGACAAATTTGGGGATTTATTTTAAGTAGAAAGGCTTATGTTACCAGCTAGATGGGAAACTGTCATGACATTGCGATGTTGTGATTTGCAGAATTTCATGACTGAAATTGCCCAAATCATACGTTTTAAAAAAACAACGTATGAGAGATAATTTTTTTAATCTATATAGGTAAAAAGAGCCAGAGGTAAACAATATAAACTTCAGAACTATAATAAAATGACTCCTTACCTAAAGAACAAAAATGGTCCTAAAACCGGATAAAATTGACTATCATGGACATGACAAATATACTGATCTTCAATTCGTAGACTAACACCTTCTATATTATCTGTGGAATTTGTAAAGCAGTCATGGTTAAAAATTCTATTTTTTTGGAAGAAAATGAAGCACCGTTTTTGTCCCAGGCACCAGTGCTACTCTCGGTGCCAGAAGAACACTGAGTGCTGCCTAATTGCCCACCCCTGACCTAGACATTCATCTTCGTGTGACTTCATCGGCCCAATTGAAATGTATCAACACCAACCAAAAAACTTAAAAGAAAGGAAAAAAGTAAAAAAAATTTTTGTTGAAATATTTTTAACATTTTTTAAAGAAAATTGTTTTGCATTTTTTTCTATTGTATTACAATAATTTAGCATTACTATTTTTTATAATAAGGTTTGATACGATTTTAATATATATTTTAAAGTTATATGTGTTAAATGATTATCTAAAAAAATGATAATCACATTATGACTGTCAGAAAAGACACCTCATCTTATTAAATGGATAGTAAAGTTTCATCAATGAAACTGTAATACATAACACATTAACCTTAATTTTAACCAATGATTTTACCCTTGACCTATAATACTTTTATTCGCTGAAATCTACCTTATATATTTACCCAAAAACTGTACTCAAATTTTACCCTGAGTTTTATCCCAAAAATATCTCTATCATGTATTTTTCACCCACAATTTTAAACTATATTCTGATTTTTACCCCACACGTTTATCCTATAAAACTTTATAGATAAATCATGTGAATAAATTTATCCCTCCTTCTCCCCAGTACAACAGATTGGGGTTAAGTTGCTTGACAGGTTTCTGCCTTACACAAATAAATGGAATCAATTTATTATCTGTATTTGTTTGTTTTCTGAACATCGAATGCCGTTATTATTCTAATTGGATTGATAGATGAATTCGGAAGATGAGAGATAATTTATGAGGTTTCTAGAGCTATTTCAATGATCTGAAATTGGAGAAATTAACCATTTTTCGATGTTAAAATGAAATAGTTATCATTTTCAAATGATATGAGGCTCGTATATATGATTATTATGTTCATTATTGTAACTATGGGGCTCGTATATATGATTATTATGCTCATTATTGTAACTATGGGGCTCGTATATATGATTATTATGCTCATAATTGTAACTATGATGCTCATATATATGATTATTATGTTCATAATTGTAACTATGAAGCTCATATATATGATTATTATGTTCATAATTGTAACTATGAAGCTCGTATATATGATTATTATGTTCATAATTGTAACTATGAAGCTCGTATATATGATTATTTTGCTCATTATTGTAACTATGGGGCTCCTAATTATGATTATTTATTATTATGCTCATACCTATGGACATGTTGCTCATAAAAATAGAAATGAGACTTAATTTATTGAGTGAAGATGATGATATTTACGATTCTATTATTTCATTATATTAGATTTAATGAAATCTTTTAGTTATAAAAACAAGACTCTACTCTATCAAACGATATCCAATTAATTGAATAAATTATCAACTCAATTCATTACCATATTTTAAAATATAGAAGACATATAACTATTGAGATTATATACTATATTTATGAGTAATTGAATTAATTTCTTTCATTTTATTCTTTAAATAATTTGTGCGCTCCTTTTTTTTCTATAATGTAGACAAATATTCTTCCATAATGATTGCCAACATATACTAATTTCCTAATCACTCACTTTTCACACTCTAGGTATCAGTAGCCTACATTCTAATATTAAGATGATGAGGCCTGGGGAGACTATAGATGGCGCCACAGTAGGGCATCTATTTTGCAGCTGCAATTCTCTTATTATAACCTCTGTCGCTAACAGAGCGTCTAGAAAATAACAAAGAAAACTAAAAAAAAACATCACAGCCATTTCCAC
Source organism: Caprella mutica (assembly GCA_947561585.1). Taxonomy (NCBI): domain Eukaryota; kingdom Metazoa; phylum Arthropoda; class Malacostraca; order Amphipoda; family Caprellidae; genus Caprella; species Caprella mutica. The sequence continues at coordinate 22,743 of CANNZV010003622.1, forward strand.
TAACTCACATGTACTGTGCAAACAAAAAATAGCAACTATAATAATTAGCAATGGTATATTATAATTATATCAACTAACACAGCCTCTCTCAATTAGATGCCCCGTCAGAAAGAAAATTATGATATTTTGTCAGATGAAAAATAAAGCGGAGAGAGTGTTGCAAAGACAGAAACATTTAGATGATAGTACTTAACTTAGCAAGCAAATAGTGTGCAATGATTTCGAATATATATTTTGGAGTAAACATTCATATTAATTCTGAATGATGGAATTTAAATATTTCAGAGAAATTCATATCTATTGATATAAATGTAAGTGGTATACAATATTACTGAGTATTACCTCTTGACTCAGTATTACCTCTTGACTCAGTATTACCTCTTGACTCAGTATTACCTCTTGACTCAGTATTACCCCTTGACTCAGTATTACCTCTTGACTCAGTATTACCTCTTGACTCAGTATTACCTCTTGGCTCAGTATTACCTCTTGACTCAGTATTACCCCTTGACTCAGTATTACCTCTTGACTCAGTATTACCTCTTGACTCAGTATTACCTCTTGACTCAATGTTTTTACATAAGAAGAGGTTCCAAAGTAAAGAAGTTTGCGTCATTAGAATTTAAGAGCATCTTGAGGTGACACTAAGCGATTGATGACGATAATGAGCTCCATAAGATCAAACTATGAAGCATAATGACTAGAACGATAAATAGAAATCATTTTATAACGATACTTCAATATATTATAATCTTAGCCATTAGCGTATAGTTCGAAGAAGAATATATAATTATAGCCCATAACATTACAACGAGGATCGATATTCATTACTTGAAAGTCAACGCAAAAGAATATACATTTTAAAATCACCTTCAAAAAGGAGTCAATAATTTTTTTAATTTAGTAAACATTTTAAATGAATGAATGATAGCAATTTACAGCATAATTGTCTTTTTCTTTTTGAGAATTAGAACATTATCCAATTATTTTAATTGTTTTTACTTATGACATGCGCGAAGAAGATTATAATATTAAGATTATTTCTTTCTTTAATTAAGAGTTTATCTTTTCCAGTTGATAATTAACCTCAAGATCGTAATTCACGAAAGCCAAGACCTTGGAAATCTCTTTACCTACAAACCACAGACCAAAGATCCTTTGTTATGGTGGGCAGATTCTCCCATAATCCACCATTCTGTTGTGCCTTCTTTTGTGTTGCTCTGGGTAATACTCCATTCATACCTCTAATATATTGGAGCTAATGGAGCGATTGTGAACTAATGGAGGAATTATCCTCCTACATACATATTAGCAAGAGAATTTGCTATCCATTTGCTATCCATTGGGTATGTGGATAGGAACTATTTACCTATTCATACATAATATCAAATAAAACTTTTTATTCATTCGATATCACTATTTTTTCAGCAAATCAAAGTCTTTAACGTTATTTAAGGTGAAATGAATTATGTATGAATAATTTGGATAAAAATAAGAAAGGAAAGTATTCCAAAGTATACACAGTTAATTTTATTAGCTTGTGACTATTAAAAGTACATGCATTGTGTACATAATAATGGTGCTTACTAATGTGTTTTTATGGTCATAATTCATCCCCATTTGGTATAATTACCATTCAACCTTTTTCACCCGGTAAATTGTATGAAAAATTATGCATTAGGTAATTAATTGGTTCATTATTCAGTTTCACTCACTTGTCTCAAATAGTAAAGAATAGTAAAGTAAAGAATCAAATAGTAAAGAATCAATCATCAAATCCATTATTGCAATCAAGTAACTTTAACCTTTCTATGTGCTATTAATAAAATAACTGATTTTAATATTCCTGAATAGGAACTTAGCAATTAATATCGCTCTTTAATTACAATAATGAGATATCTCAATAGTGTTTATTTTTAATGGACGGGTGTTTAATTTTTATTATCTGTTTGAATTACTAATTACCTCATGCATTGAGTTTAAATGAACTTTTGCTAGATATAAAAGGTGAGTAAAAAATAAAATTTACAAATTCGTAATTTCTGAATTAGAGAGTCCCTATATTTCCGATATTGTGAATAATTATATTTACCATCATTTTATTATATATATCTTATACGTAAATTATATTGAGTTAGATCAAAATAATAATAATTACATTTTATACATAAATATTTCACATACTTTATTTTAAGTATTAAATATCCTCCCCAGTCACCGGGAAAAATAAGTAACTAAGGTCTAGGATCTGCAAACCGCACACAATTGAATTCAGTATATATTTCATTATTAGATTTTAAAGTTTTTAATACTCTGTGTGCAACAATTGAGCAAATCACTAACATGACGCTGAGGAAAGATTGTACACTTTTTGCATTGATTTCAAATATTAATTTATAAACAAACTAGATAAAGTGCTCTCGATATAGAGCGCATAACTTCGCCGCTGCTTTGACTCGTTTTCTCCCAAAAGCTAATACACTTGTAACTGGACAATGACCAATCGACCCACCAAGTTTAATGCAATATAGTTCAGTACTTTTTCAGTAATTGAGTTATAAATGACCTTGACCTTGGCCTTTGACCAGATTGCTCCCAACATTCTTCCAATTGGTCACTGGACATTGACCAATCGTCTCACCAAATTTCAGGCAATTTGGTTGAACTATTTTTCAGTTATGCGAAGAGCAAGCTGATAAATAAATAAATGCTGTGTAGAATATAACCTTCCACAAATTTGCAAAGGTAACAATGCGTTTTCGGCCTTTGTTTAAGATATAAATTGTTGCTGGAAGTATATAAACGTTTCTATAATAAGTTTATCCAATGTTATACCTATACACGAATATTAAATGAATTTATTATACCTTATATTTAGTTGACATTCAAGACATATAGTGTACATTCTTTTTCTTCTGACTGAAAATTAGTAAGTCGGAAGTAAAATAGATATTGTAGAGTTTGGACTATAATAATAATTAAAAGCATAAAACTAAAAAATAGGCTATGAAATTTCATGGGGATTGCAGCAAACTCATAGGAAACATTAGCCTCACTGACTAAAGCAATAAAAAATTATTTTTTGCTTGGACGAGACCCTAATTTGGAAGAAAAGCAAATCATGCAGTGAATAAGATTAAGTTAAAATCAATGGTTTGACGATTTTTTAGTGTAAGATTTATTTCCTCAATATGTCTTAAATAATTCAAATAAATGAATAAATTATTGCAATTACATTCTGGACATCAGTTTAAAAATTGTTTAGATTGAATAATTATTTCATTTTGAATATAGACACTATATGATCTGCAAAAGAATGGTATTTTTTTAAAATATGAGAATAAGGAGTAGTACCGTAAATTTAGAGCCCAAAATAATAATATAAATAGCACAAGTGTTATTCCTGGTAAATTAATTCTCCATCGCAGAAATCAAAATGTGAGTAATACTCTAAGCGCATTAATAGAGAAGGCTCTTTGGGGCCAATTTAAACCAACGGTTGTAACTTAATTATGTTCGAAGCTATACTTAAGCAATCAAAGGTATACTATTAAATAAGAAATACATTATTTGAAACAATTAACGAGTAGCATTTGCTGTTTCAATTACCATTTCAATTGCATTAATGAGAGATAATAATTATGTAGACCTTGCTTTTAGTTATTTATTAGTATACATTTTGTTTTCATTATGGCTTCTTCAATGAATTATGCATATTCATCATTGTGAAAGTGTTCACTTTAAGGAGGTGAAGGATTTATATATAATTGATTTGAATGAAAAATATTTAGGATCGATTTTTCTTGCAATTTTTTAAGGTCAAAATTGACTGATATCTGTTACTGTTAACGATCTAAATAGTTAAACAGACTTGGTGAAACTCAATCGACTCAATGAATCTTGTTATTCTAAAGTGAATAATAAGCATTAATAGTAATGCACGTTTGCATTTTAACATTCAGTAAATACTGTCTGATTCAGCATTAATCTCTATTATTATTGATGAGCAGTTTAAACGTCAATGCAAAGATTGTTTATTTACAGCAGAATTTTCCCTTACTTTGACACTAAAGCGAAAGAACAACCAAATTGAGTTGAGTACTTTGAAATATGGGGAGATTTTCTCAAGTATTACATAGGGGAATGACATTGTTTGTCAGGAATTCTCTTAGAGTGAGTCAAAGATCATTCCAAGGAATGGGAGTAGAGGAAATTATGTCTTTACATAATAATAGCAGTACCGCTAAATATTTGACCATGCAGTAACTCTATACAGTCGGGGGCTTCTGACAAGATTCACTGACTGTTTATAGTAGATAGTCGGATAGAAGAGCATTCTACTGGAGGGAATTAGGTTAATGTTGATAATTAGCTTATACAGTTACAATATTCTTGTATCAAAGGAGCTAACTCTTCCAATAATCCTTCGAACAACTGCAATGGGAAGATTTTTTTAAAGACCCGCTGCAGAAGAAGCAAACCTTCTTTAAAAAAAAAAAGAATTATCCTTATTTAGACAATGAACATTAAAAAATAAACGATAAGCTTCTCTGCTCTACGCCTATGGCTCCGAACATCGCCAATGGTAGTGGCCTCCAACCGACAATTAATTGAGGAAACAAATCTGAGAGATATCTGGTCCTCAAAATTCCACTCCACACTGCATTTGATGCAATGATCAAATTATACGACAATTGGTCATAAAACTCATTTTTTAGTTCAGGTTTTTCACCCCTTTCCTGATAATGAATAGATATCTCAATACGCAAAATCTTGAACCCTAAAAATACCTTCAACATTGAGATTTTAAACCTCCTTGATAATATGGAAAGAGTTTGAATATTTTCAATAAGTTGTACAGCTGTAATGCAACAATAATTTGTATTGATATAACTGGTACATAAACCTTTTCCAAATGCTATAGTACATCTACTTTTGGCTCACCCTGTATATACACATATAAAATTGTCCATGACGAATTGTCCTACACGGACAATTCGTCCGTGTCCACAAATCCATAACAACATAATTATTATGGATTTCACTAACTTGCGTTTTTTATCGCTGAATTGAATTTTTTTTTGTGATTTTACTTTTAGGGATAAAAAAACGAAAGAGTGAAAACATTTTAAGAAGAGTTTTTCCCTCGGCTTTAGAAAACGCAAGAGTTAAGCGGGTCTAAGGTCAATCATTTTTAGTCATTTGAACATATATTTGCAAAGTAAGCATTCATAGATATCTTCAAATTTAAGAATATTGAAAGAAATTAAATATTAATTCATTCGTTGAGGCAGACAAAGCCAATTTGTTAATTGCACAATAGCAAATCATTCTCTGAACAACAACCAGGGCATTTACTTGATTATTTTTTGCGATTCTCTATGGTTCAGTGCCATATTCAGTTATCGTCATAATTATTGGCACGGTATGAGAAATGTCCGTTTTCACCAAAAAATATCTAAAGAAAAAAAGTAAATTATGAAAAATGTTTTGAATTAATGTATTTGCATGTGAAAAATACAATAATTTGAATGCCGTGTTATAATTATTGGCACTGTTAGACGAATAATAAATTGTGTGTTCCTTGAGTAACAAAACTGTTTGCAAACATTTATCATAATTTTCCACCAGTTACTGCATGCACTTTTGATTTTTGATTTTTAATCTTGTTATATTCTTCAAAGTAGAACTGTTTCAATTGAATCAGATTTTTGGGTTCTCTCTTCATAACACTTAGTTTCAGAGGCATCCAAAGATTATAGATCGAATATATTTCCTCTGCAAAAATTTTGTACCCATTTGGTTAATTACCATAACATTCTTTCTGAGACTGATATCTTTGATGGTTGGGTACAAATAATTCTAATACAGTATTTCAATATTCATATAGTTGTATTAATCTGTGGATTGTAGAAAGGTAGATAAATTAATATTCATATAATTCTATTGAAAAGTGGACTTGTGTGGAGACGGTTATGGGGGGTTAAAGGCCCCTCCCCTCCCTCTTCCTAACTACTATGTAATACCTACTTCAAGTCAGAACCTAACTACTACTGCACCCAAACTGTGAACATATATATATATATATATATCTTGGTTGGAGTTAGCTTGATCAAATGTAATTAGATTACTGGGGATTATATGAGAGGAGTGTGTTCCTTTATGGTTGTGTATAAGAGCTTTCCAGATTAATTTCTCTTTGAGGATAAGTTAGAGGAGTGTGATGGGTATAATTGCTATCAAAGTGTAAGTCCTGGACAATGATTTCAGATGACTAGCAAGGATCACAATGCAATGGAAGATGTCTTCAAGACCGTTCAGATCTACTGAAGTGAAGGATATTGACATCTAAGACTTGGAGGTTATATTTCGACTAATAGAAATTGAAAGGAGAGTAACTATTTTTTTTAATATCAATTGAAAGTAATTGTAATCATTTGTGTTTTTGAAAGCAATTCCAATCGATATTGAAAAATATGTTTAATAACATTACTGAAGCGTTCTGAAAGATTTTTTATATGGAACCTTTAACAATGTATACCGCCGAAAAAATTAAAGTGTAGTAAATTGGTCAAAAATGATACAACTATAAACTGCTTAATGTCTTAAATTGGTAATTCATAATACCATTCACATTAAAATGTTTTCTATCTTTCAATTCTATAATGGTTTTGTATAATGGACACTGCTGGACATAAATTGCTTGAAATGTTGCCTATATTGCCTCTATACAATGCCTTTATGTGACCCAGAAGATGTTTAAGGAGCCAGACATGTGAATGTATGGAGGGAAGTATCATCCGACAGGTTATTGTGAAGCCTGAGAGGCCTTCGTCAGCAGAAAATTCGGATATCCAATGACAAATGGGACATCCTTACCGCATCAAGGGGATATTTGTGAATGTTTCGATAGAGGTGGGGGAGGGGGGGGGGATGCCCTCGTAGAAAGTCATTGAAAAGAAGATATTTCAGCCTCAAAACTTCTTGAGGATGAAGTGCATTAATGAACTTAAAACCTCGTAAAATAAAAAAATGGAGGATTAGAGAGTAAATTTTTTTAGTTGAAATGTAATCTATTTTATATATTTTCGAAATGAGTTTGATGTTATGTACATCATTTACTATAAATTACGGATATAAATTATTAGTCTGGTAACTGATATTAACTTGAATGAAGTAAATTCTACATATGATGTATTTGGTGAGTAGCAAACTCCGCTTTTGAAATATTCTCAAATTAGAAATAATAATAAATAGTGTTACTGGCAAAAGATTTGGGTACATTTAATCATAAAATACAGTACAAAAATATAGTAAAAACACAAAATATTTATGTAAAAAAAAATTATAAGTATAATGAGTACATATTAAATATATATTTTGAAAGAAAAATAAATTCAACAAGATTTTAATTATATAGGCTCATATACATCATATCATTAGTATATGATATATTTCGTATCATTAGTATATGATGTATTTCGTATCATTAGTATATGATGTATTTCGTATCATTAGTATATGATGTATTTCGTATCATTAGTATATGATGTATTTCGTATCATTAGTATATGATGTATTTCGTAAATCTAAACATTTTTCTTACGTTATAAATTATTTCTTGTGTAAATTATAGATGTAAATAATGCCAATTAAGAAGAAAATGGAGTATTTCACAATCAAGTCGATATTAAAGTAATTCCATTTAATATTAATGATGCAAATAACACAACTTCTCAGCATTCTACCCACAGGAAAAGTTATGGTGGGTCATAGAAGATTAAGACTGCACACATTTATAATCTTCTATAATACCACACCACAAATTAGTCTCAGTATAACACTCCCAGGTAACAATGATTCTCGGGCCAATGTTGTCCAAATAGTGCCAGTATTGTCCCAATGTTGCCAATATGTTGTCCCAATGTTGCCAACGTTGTCCCAATATCGGCCCGAGAAACACTACTACCTGGGCTGTAGTTCAACCACTTTTCCCAGAGAGAAAAATCATGGTGGGCCATAGAAGATTAAGTTAGATTCTTTCCTAATCTTTGTTTGCCCCACCATAACTTTTTGAGTCAGTGGTGTAATTAGGTATTGATCCTGAGCTTTGCAACCCACACTCTGAAGGTATATATGATCAGCCTGCACTTATAATTCCAACTTCTTCTGACATCTTTCTAAGATATCAAATAGCTTATCAGAGAGCTTGGACTGAGCTAATATGAGAATTCGAAAAACTTACTCCACAAACTTTCGATATTATTGAAGTTTCGGAATGGGTTTTTAAGATTTCAGTCTTGGTGAGAGTCTTTGAAGACATTTTAATTATTCAAGATGTAACTATTATAGGAAAGATGGATATTGTTCTTTTCCCTTTTGAAAGAAAAACTTGTATAATAATCATGGGAGATGTACGTGTTCCAATGAAACTTTGAGTGTGAATGTATAATTTGGACGACTTCTCTACAGTCTTACATTAATGTGAGTTTTGCATTAGATTATGATTTAATAAATAGATTGCGGTATTATAGAATAGTTCATCAATAATAAATATGGTATGAATGCTCTTCACTGTAAAGGTTAATCCCTAGTGGAATAATATTTGTATTGATTGTAAATAGATATTGTATGAATGTTCTTCACCTTAAGAGTTTATCGACAGTGTCATATTATTTGTATCTGCTTGAAAAAACTGATTTATTTACTATTCATGATTTTAATTATAAAATACTTAGTAGGGTTTTAAAGTCTGCTTAGACCATAATACATCAAATGGAGAGGTGATAGTAAATGAAGCCTTACGAGCGTAAATAAAAGGATAAAAAAATAAATACAATCTAAATTACACAGTCCACTCCCCATCTCTTCCATTCACCACAGAAATTTTCAGGATAGAGCTCCAGAGGAAGCTTAATATAAAAGAAAATAATCTGTAACCTTTACACTAATATATACTTCCGAGTCCTCAAAATCATTCATTTCAATGGAAAACTCAATGAAAACAAAAATGATGTAATGTTTCAGTCAATTCGTTGTCATGACTCAGGCAAAGTACAATTTTCGCTATTATATCAAATCAAAGTTTGGTCATAACACATTGCTGATGTTTAAATTTCGGAATTTTGAGGCCATTTTTCTATTTTCACCTCAAACTATATTTCACATTTAAAACTTTAAATTTATTGTGTCCAAGAATGAAAGATAAAATATTGTTATTTGAAATGTTTTTGACATACGCACCAATTAATAATTTTCATCGTACACTTCAATAAAATGGCAGTTGGTCCATTTTGGAGTTGATATTAAATTTAGTTTGAGGATTAAGACTCGGGAATATTCCAATTGCAATCATTCCAGGCTCTTCAACTGAGAGAATAGAATTTGATTTGTGATATGATGCGAGAGATCAACGAACAAATTCAATATCGGAGAGCTATGATAGGCTGGGTAGTACTTCAGATGTGAATAACGTGCAGTGAACTTATTTTCCAAAATAAAGATTGTTAAAATGTGTTAATTCATCAATAAGTGATTCAATTAATCATCATCTATTAGAGTTGTCACTGAATATCATTTCACATTATTTATAAATACTACCATAAATTCGAATTTTTAAATATTAAGTACCTCGTGGAAGTAATTATGATTGGTTTTTTCGAAAATTGAAAATTCATCATTATTACGATATGTTCAAAGTTAAGTAACGAAAGTAATTAGTATGTGATAAATGCTAACTGCAACTAATGTCAATATTTATTCAGCTTTCAGTTCATACCATCATCAGAAAAAAAACATTTAAAAGTTTAATTCCTTCTTATTCAAGTTTTTTCTTGATATTTAATTTTTACTCTAATTCAACCATAATTCTGGTAACCGAAGAAGATGGGCAGAATCGCAGTTTGAAAAAGAAATTAGGCGAGGTGGATCACCAAGCCTCTTCAACCATGGAAGAGAAAAAATAAAAAGGTGTTTTAATTCTTCAATTATTAAATGATAATAATGCCAACCCTACCAATTGCAAGTAAACTTGAATACAAATCAGTCGTTAATTGGTATTATAGTGCAAAGATTTATATGAGTAATAAAACAATATAACGAGGTACATTTTAAAAGATTGAAATATACCGCCACGTTAGATACGTCTCAAATCATGGATATTATATCAAATTGTTCTTTTCGGAGAATAAAATATTTCAAGATTTTAAAGCAAGAACAAAGAACATTAATTAATCATGTCTTAATGTATAATTCTTGATTAATGCTAAATATCTTAATAAAATAGTCTATAAATACTGAAATAATCCTACAATTTATTACTAGTTGTAGACTGCATTTCGTCATTTCCCAAATAAAGTACTTTCCTAAATGTTCACAAATTATTTCGAGTACGAAATTGACTCCTCTATTTTCAACTGTACTCTATTTCTGAGAGAGTTCAGTTACTAATTTTGCAGATCCGTTGAGTGAATACACAAACACAGAAGTACTTTATTTGTGTTTGTGATTACAAAATCCTGGCTTTTTCTGGTTAATGGCTTGCAATTAGTAGGATTGAGCTGCACTAGCATTTTGTGATGGAACGAATTGATACACTAGCACATGCTGTGATGGAACGAATTGAGCTGCACTAGCAGATGCTGGTTTGGGACGAATTGAAACAGGACATAGCATCAATACAAATAAACATCTAAGCCTAATCAACCTGTAGGTTTCATTAACCTGTAGGTTTCATCAACCTGTAGGTTTCATCAACCTGTAGGTCTCATCAACCTGTAGGTTTCATAAACCTGTAGGTTTCATCAACCTGTAGGTCTCATCAACCTGTAGGTCTCATCAACCTGTAGGTCTCATCAACCTGTAGGTCTCATCAACCTGTAGGTTTCATCAACCTGTAGGTCTCATCAACCTGTAGGTCTCATCAACCTGTAGGTTTCATCAACCTGTAGGTTTCATCAACCTGTAGGTTTCATCAACCTGTAGGTCTCATCAACCTGTAGGTCTCATCAACCTGTAGGTTTCATCAACCTGTAGGTCTCATCAACCTGTAGGTCTCATCAACCTGTAGGTCTCATCAACTTGTAGGTCTCATCAACCTGTAGGTTTCATCAACCTGTAGGTCTCATCAACCTGTAGGTCTCATCAACCTGTAGGTTTCATCAACCTGTAGGTCTCATCAACCTGTAGGTTTCATCAACCTGTAGGTCTCATCAACCTGTAGGTCTCATCAACCTGTAGGTCTCATCAACCTGTAGGTCTCATCAACCTGTAGGTCTCATCAACCTGTAGGTCTAATCAACCTGTAGGTCTCATCAACCTGTAGGTCTAATCAACCTGTAGGTCTAATCAACCTGTAGGTCTCATCAAGGTATAAAGAACACTACTTTTCTCAATCTAACTCACAAGTTACAGTGCAGATCAGAGTAACTCTTGACTTTCTTTGACAACACTGTTTTCTTTAGTAATGTCTAAGCAGTCAAAGGATGTCTAACTGCCTCTCCTGCCTACCTAAATCCTTCAGCTTGGGAGTAAAACTATAGCATCCTTTGATAGTTTTTAATTGCATTCCGTCTGAAGCAACTTACTTCAAAAAGAAACCATTTTGACAACTTTTAATCATGTTAATTTCAGTTCCCTGTGTCTTTTGAAGAAGTGGAATTGAATAATTCCTTTTGTTTCAATGTTGATGCTGTTTCTTGCTAGAGATTTGTTTGTAAAAAAATTATTTTATGCATATCCTTTGGGATCTTTCGTTTGCTGAATATTTAAAACTGTAAAGGATTCTCTCTCATATTTTAAAATACGTGACTTCCAAACTGAAATAGAAAGAAATTAAATTAAAAAGAAATTACTATATAGAAATTTCATTTTCACGTAAATCTGCATTCAATTAAACTATTTAATATTTCAGAATAAGTACAATAAAAAATATGTGACTGCACGAAGGTGTTTAAAGTTGAGTAATATTCTATATTTTAATTTGGTAAAACTTAATGAAACTAACAGAACGTAATTATATTATTTCTATCGATGAGAATTAAGATCAGATAAAAAAAGCAGTTAAAGAAGCGTGAGAGTAATTTTACACTTGAGTCTTGTAAAAGAGAATAAATTGAAAGAGTATTTTACTGTCATAAACTAACTTTTTAGGAAGAATAACGAACTTGAACTACGAGAAATAAAGTTTCCCTGATTTGAAATCTCTAATTAGAGGCAGCACAATCCACCAACTCAAAATTCTTCTCATGAATAACTTTTATTAGCGAACCTCAAACAAAAAGAGGAAAGAGTTATCTTTTGGAGGGCAGAAGAAGGAGAGTTTATGAGGAGTTATCAGCTCGGAGGAGTAAGTTAGCAAGAGTTTTTACAGCGCCTCCAAGACTAACTTTGGGGGCAATCATCATCGTGTACCACCTGCCAAAAGACAAGTTAGGGTGTTGCAACGTGTCACAGCCTTGAACAGAGCTACTGTCTATCTGTACTGACATTATAGGTAAGGAAAGGTGAAGTCAAAGCGTGTGTGGATAATAAATATCTCGATAGAAAGTAATATATTGTCTTTAATAATTGATTTCAATTGAATTATTCATAAAAATTTCTCACCTGAAGCAACCATAACAAAAATTTGGTTTCCTCTTTCAGCGAGATAATAATATTCATGTAATTTATCACAAAAATGATGATAATTATCCCTCCAGGTACAAAATTCAGAAGCGCACCAGCCAATCTATCAGAAAACGTCTAATAAATATACGAAAGCCTAATAACAATCGGCCACGTCCGAAAAAGAACGTCTACGTTTTAAGGAAATGATTGACGCAAAATTATTTTTCTTGAAGTAATAATTTAGTAGATTTTTGGTAAAGGCATGAAATTTTCATTTGAAACTGTCAGTTTGGCTCACATCATTTTTATTCTCCTGGCTTTGGAGGTCCTGGCTGTAAAATGTGAGCGTTTCCGTGGAAATAAACTATATATTATCGGCCAGATGACTACCTCTGCAAGGATTTGAATTGGTGTGAGGGGAATAAATGGAAGGTGAGAGGAAAGTTGATAAAATGAGAGTTAGTGAAGCGATACATATTTGATAATATTATTATATAGTATACAATAGTGTTAGTTAACATAATTATTATCTATACTCTATATAAAAGTATTAAGTTCAACATTATCATTATCCCATATAGCAATGATTCTCGGGCTAACGTTGTCCCAACATCGGCCCAAGAAACATTGCTACTTAGGATAATCATTCAATATAAATCCTTTTATTCAATCTATTATAATAATTAAATGAATTATGAATGAAATGAATCATTCTATATTATAATCATTCAACAGTAATTCTTTTGTTCAATCTATTATTATTATCAATTGAACACTATAATCTTTCTTGTAAATTAATATATTTGAGTTATATTAAATGTGTTCTAGGAGTTTGAATTCAATTCGATGAGTAGATTTCAGGTCATCCACAATTGTGTTTTCCAAATAGAATTTCTGCGGTGTTTATTATAGATGCATTAAATATAGAAAACAAGTTTCAAATAAACAAACATTCTCGTTAAGAATAAAAAGCGAACACTGTTTGTGCTTGTTAAATATTTTGATTATAAATAGTTAGAATAATAGCAACTGTTTTCATTACGATATTATGTCGTATTTAAAAAAAAAAACTGTGTTAAAATCTATATTATTATTATATATTTACGGGCTCCGCACAAACCGACCGACACTAGAATCTCAGTTACTCATACTATAAATTGATAATTAGATATATTTAAGCAAAATTTGTTTAATCCCTAAAACAACTCTTCGAAAATGATAACAATAAAAAGAGACAGCGCTATCACACGGACACTCATTATCAATTGAATTTTGGTTTAATTTCTTGTAATGTGATATACTTTAAAGGGACTGCTATGATATCAAGGAATGTAAAAATCTCTCACTCATTTAATATGAGTTCAACAGGGCAGCCCTTTTTGGCCTCTTCTCTTGTTTATTCTGTGGCCCGAATGTTCAGTGCGTTGGCAGTTTTGTGAAGTGTTCTTTAGAATCCAGGCATTCTCCCGCTCTCAAAATACCTCCTGAGGAGATCGAGTGCCAAAAAATGGAGAAGAATGCACCGAAATACCTAAGATATATAAATAATCATCTCAAGAGTCATGTACAACTTAAATTAAATTGAAAACTTTAGTGCTTTTCATATAAAGAGTTGATTATATTTAAAATTATCATTGAATTCATTAGCGTTAGTTGTAAGTTATTTTTATTATTTAATTCAAACTCATTTATAAAAGAAAATTTGATGAAAGAAATATAACTGCGTACGTATGAAATATTTTCATCCAAATTTCACTATAAATTTATTACACGAAATTAGATAGGAATTAAAATTAAATTTGCATTTACAATACACAGTATTGTAAATAAAGTCAAATTCACTTTAAAAATTTGATGAAAGATATATAACTGCGTACGTATGAATTATTTTCATCCAAATTTCACTATAAATTTATTACACGAAATTAGATAGGAATTAAAATTAAATTTGCATTTACAATACACAGTATTGTAAATAAAGTCAAATTCACTTTAAAATTATCCCATGACTCCTATTTTTCTGCTGGTCCCAAATTCTTTTCCCATTAGAACATCATGAAGCTTTAAAAACTTCCCACAGAGGAACTTTTCTCACTATGACTGAAGTAAACTTTTTCGTGAACATCAATAATAGAGTAATATCGAACTATTCTATTTAGAAAAGTGTTGTTAAATTATATTGTTACGCCATCTAGCGGGGAAAAAGTTAAGCTACGGGTGTGCATTTTTCACGGTTATGTTCATAATATTTGTCACCAAATCTGTGTCAATGCCATCTAGTGACAGAACTGATCATTTATTCCTTTCTATAAACACTAATTTATCAACTATTTCATTATATTAAGATGTTCAATTTCTAGAATGTGTCACAATAAAAAAATGTTTAAAAGTTAATGTCATAAAATGAACTATGAAAAATATTGTTGAATTGATCCCTTCAAACCTCTTATAGCTGTAGAAAATTAGTGAATTAATTGTATAGTGATAGTTATAGTAATAGCGATAGTAATAGCAATAGTATTAGAAATTGATAGTAATGATAATAGTCATTGAAATAGTAATTCAGTCTACGGTAATTACTCCTAATATTTAATTACCAAAACTATAGTTTCTATATTTCAATGTAATTAAAAATACATATATTATGTGTTTACTGTCACACTATTAATCATGATGATTTTTATTATAATAATAATATAAACGTTTGATAAATATCAAATGTTTGACAGATTTCAAAAAGAGTATTTAAGTTTACACATCATATAATAATGAAAGAAGCAGAAGATAATAATAATCAAATGATACCATCTTGAGAGTGGCTACAAGGATGGAGACAGCCTATATAATTTGCCTTATGATTGCCCTAATAAATACTGCTTAAGTCAGTGATCAGAGATGTCATACATACCTAGTGTACACACAAGACAAGTTAACTCTGAGTTGTTACTCGTAATACTGCAATAATCATAACAAATGGCTTATCGTCTGTAGAAGTCATAGCACCAGCCTCCTATAGCGCCTCAAGGCCTCGTCATAAAACAGGAAATGAGAGCAGTAAAATATTTCGTACCTTTTGATACATTGTAACATAGGTAGTGATGTTTGTGTCTTTATTTAATCTATTACAAAATCATATAATTTCATGGTACCACATATAATAGTGGTATTTATGAAAGTTTTGTGGTACATATGTAAGATTTTTGTGGTACATGTAAGAATTTTGAGGTTCACATGTAAGAGTTTTGTGGTACAAGTAAGTGTTTTGTGGTTCATATGTAAGAGTTTTGTGGTACATACGAGAGTTTTGTGGTTCATATGTAAGAATTTTGTGGTACATACGAGAGTTTTGTGGTATATGTAAGATTTTTGTGGTTCATATGTAAGAGTTTTGTGGTTCATATGTAAGATTTTTGTGGTACATGTAAGAGTTTTGTGGTACATGTAAGTGTTTTGTGGTTCATATGTAAGAGTTTTGTGGTACATACGAGAGTTTTGTGATTCATATGTAAGAGTTTTGTGGTTCATGTAAAAGTTTTAATGTAAGAGTTTAAAAATATTAATGAGTTTTGTAATTTTGCATCCAACAAGTTTGATATTAAAATTCAAAATTAGGTTATTATTTTTAGATTTTTAATATTGACTAATATTTTTAATACTTAACTCTAAAGAAGATAGTAGAAAGATATATTTGATGACGTAAATCAAAGGATGAATTCTCAAATATTTCAAGACTGCGTGCTATGTTGATTTCTCAGACTCTGCAATCAAAGCATTTGGAAATGCTATGTACGTTTATTCCAGAGCTTTGAGCGATCATCGTAGCTCTGATGAATGATTGGAATAAATGGTCTTCGTTAGTCTACCACTACAGAACCACTGACGAATGGGAAGCTGTGGGCTTTGAACCGAGGAACCGATAACTTGGTACCGTCGTTACTTAAAGTATCGGTATCTCTATCCAACTGAAGATATCAGTATATCTATTCAACTGAAGATATAGGTATATCTATTCAACTAAAGATATCGGTATCTCTATTCAACTAAAGATATCGTTATCTCTATTCGACTAAAGATATCAGTAACTCTATTCAACATCAGATATCAGTGAGTCTATTCAGCATAAGATATCGTTATCTATATTTAATATAAGATATCGGTATCTTTATTCAATTGTCTTGTTACTGTTAAAGTAACAAGTAAGTAAAGTCCGTCTGAAAAATATATAAACTTCTTTCGATAAACTTTTGACAATCGAACTCAAGACTTGTAGAAGAGTCAATAGACAGTAGATAGACAGTAGAACTCAAGACTTGTAGAAGAGTCAATAGACAGTAGATAGACAGTAGAACTCGAGACTTGTAGAAGAGTCAATAGACAGTAGAAAGACAGTAGAACTCAAGACTTGTAGAAGAGTCAATAGACAGTAGAGAGTCAAAGGAAAGTGTTATGGTATTTTCACAGTTTACAATTTCACTTTTCAATTAAGAAAATTAACTAATTTGTAATGCTTGTAAATATTTAATAATTAGTTTGTAAGATTTGAAAATATTAGCAAATTAGAAAAGTGCAATTTGTTAATCTAGTAATCAGAGTGACTCTTTTCTCTGATAGTACATCATCACAGTGACTCTTTTCTCTGATAGTACATCATCACAGTGACTCTTTTCTCTGATAGTACACCATCACAGTGACTCTTTTCTCTGATAGTACATCATCGCAGTGACTCTTTTCTCTGATAGTACATCATCACAGTGACTCTTTTCTCTGATAGTACATCATCACAGTGACTCTTTTCTCTGATAGTACATCATCACAGTGACTCTTTTCTCTGATAGTACATCATCACAGTGACTCTTTTCTCTTATAGTACATCATCACAGTGACTCTTTTCTCTGATAGTACATCATCACAGTGACTCTTTTCTCTGATAGTACATCATCACAGTGACTCTTTTCTCTGATAGTACATCATCACAGTGACTCTTTTCTCTGATAGTACATCATCACAGTGACTCTTTTCTCTGATAGTACATCATCACAGTGACTCTTTTCTCTGATAGTACATCATCACAGTGACTCTTTTCTCTGATAGTACATCATCACAGTGACTCTTTTCTCTGATAGTACATCATCACAGTGACTCTTTTCTCTGATAGTACATCATCACAGTGACTCTTTTCTCTGATAGTACATCATCACAGTGACTCTTTTCTCTGATAGTACATCATCACAGTGACTCTTTTCTCTGATAGTACATCATCACAATGACTCTTTTCTCTGATAGTACATCATCACAGTGACTCTTTTCTCTGATAGTACATCATCACAGTGACTCTTTTCTCTGATAGTACATCATCACAGTGACTCTTTTGTCTGATAGTACATCATCACAGTGACTCTTTTCTCTGATAGTACATCATCAGAGTGATTCTTTTCTCTGATAGTACATCATCACAGTGACTCTTTTCTCTGATAGTACATCATCACAGTGACTCTTTTATCTGATAGTACATCATCACAGTGACTTTTTTCTCTGATAGTACATCATCACAGTGACTCTTTTCTCTGATAGTACATCATCACAGTGACTCTTTTCTCTGATAGTACATCATCACAGTGTCTCTTCTCTCTGATAGTACATCATCACAGTGACTCTTTTCTCTATCAGTACATCATCACAGTGACTCTTTTCTCTGATAGTACATCATCACAGTGTCTCTTCTCTCTGATAGTACATCATCACAGTGACTCTTTTCTCTATCAGTACATCATCACAGTGACTCTTTTCTCTGATAGTACATCATCACAGTGACTCTTTTCTCTGATAGTACATCATCACAGTGACTCTTTTCTCTATCAGTACATCATCACAATGACTCTTTTCTCTGATAGTACATCATCACAGTGACTCTTTTCTCTGATAGTACATCATCACAGTGACTCTTTTATCTGATAGTACATCATCACAGTGACTCTTTTCTCTGATAGTACATCATCACAGTGTCTCTTCTCTCTGATAGTACATCATCACACTGACTCTTTTCTCTGATAGTACATCATCACAGTGACTCTTTTCACTGATAGTACATCATCACAGTGTCTCTTCTCTCTGATAGTACATCATCACAGTGACTCTTTTCTCTATCAGTACATCATCACAGTGACTCTTTTCTCTGATAGTACATCATCACAATGACTCTTTTCTCTGATAGTACATCAACACAGTGACTCTTTTCTCTGATAGTACATCATCACAGTGACTCTTTTCTCTGATAGTACATCATCACAATGACTCTTTTCTCTGATAGTACATCATCACAGTGACTCTTTTCTCTGATAGTACATCATCACAGTGACTTTTTTCTCTATCAGTACATCATCACAGTGACTCTTTTCACTGATAGTACATCATCACAGTGACTCTTTTCTCTGATAGTACATCATCACAGTGACTCTTTTCTCTGATAGTACATCATCACAGTGACTCTTTTCTCTGATAGTACATCATCACAGTGACTCTTTTCTCTGATAGTACATCATCACAGTGACTCTTTTCTCTGATAGTACATCATCACAATGACTCTTTTCTCTGATAGTACATCATCACAGTGACTCTTTTCTCTGATAGTACATCATCACAGTGACTCTTTTCTCTGATAGTACATCATCACAGTGACTCTTTTCTCTGATAGTACATCATCACAGTGATTCTTTTCTCTGATAGTACATCATCACAGTGACTCTTTTCTCTGATAGTACATCATCACAGTGACTCTTTTCTCTGATAGTACATCATCACAGTGACTCTTTTCTCTGATAGTACATCATCACAGTGACTCTTTTCTCTGATAGTACATCATCACAATGACTCTTTTCTCTGATAGTACATCATCACAGTGACTCTTTTCTCTGATAGTACATCATCACAGTGACTCTTTTCTCTGATAGTACATCATCACAGTGACTCTTTTCTCTGATAGTACATCATCACAGTGACTCTTTTCTCTGATAGTACATCATCACAATGACTCTTTTCTCTGATAGTACATCATCACAGTGACTCTTTTCTCTGATAGTACATCATCACAGTGACTCTTTTCTCTGATAGTACATCATCACAATGACTCTTTTCTCTGATAGTACATCAACACAGTGACTCTTTTCTCTGATAGTACATCATCACAGTGACTCTTCACTCTGATAGTTAGTATCTATGCAAATTTTTTAAAATACAATTGCTCTCTCTCTCTGCAAATTAAAACTGAAGAATGGTGTCCAAATCATGTTGCACCGGAAAGCAGTTCAATGAAAATTAGAACTCTGAGTATATGGTTGATTAAATACATGCAACTTAATTAGGTGAACAGTTTGCTCTGTCTCTATTTTAATTACGGAGTGCAAATGTAATTTCAGTTTCATTACCATTTACTATTTTTATTGCGTCGGTACGATGGAGCTTTACGCTTTGAATTCGAACAGTGTAAACAGTTTACCATTTCTTATGTAATTAAATAACTCTAGTACAGTTAATGTATTTTTAATATATAAGAGTGTTATGTATTTTTTTTATATGTTTATTTATAATAAATTACATTTAAAAATTTATTTTCAATTAGATCCTTATAGTGTCTGATAGTTGCCAGTTCATCCTTTATCCTATTAAAATAAGAGAAAAACTGAACATATTTTTATAAAAGAATTTTCTTAATCCTAGCATTAGATTTATTAACAAACTAGTGTACTTCTCCGTTAAAAATAACGGATTTACAATAGTATTAAATATGGTATTAATCGCTTAGAAGTGTAATCATGGAATACTTCAATGGAAATAATCTAACCTAATAGTACTGTAGTTTGTTAATAAAATTAAAAAAAAATATGTATCGATAGTGAATTTCCGGTTCAAAAATGAAGGAGTATAGAGTTTAGCAATAGCTTATTAGTGAATAAAATAAAATGTATTTAAGAAAATAGTTCTTTCCTTTTAATTTTCTTGATTGAGTTTTGATGATTTGTTTTCTGGATTTAATTTCTCAAGTTAAATCTTTTTTGATTTTTTTTTCTCAGTATTCTAAATTTTTCCTCTGTTTTTTATTTGTTTCCGGATATTTTATCTTTTTCTTCTGTTATCCCGATTTCAACGAGAGAGTACTGATTTTCCGATTTATATTCCCTTTAGGGCTGTTTATAATCATGATGCAGACCACTTCAAGTGTTGCGATTTTGATTTATAAACAGTTGTGAAATAAAATTATTGCTTTTACGAATGAGAATCACAGTGAGATCGGATTGCCCACTCAGTTTCAATATATTATCCAGATGAAGCTATGGATTTCTTTAGCCCTCCCCCAACCCCTTTAAGTGGACCACTAATCTTACTTTTACAATTACAATTTTTTCGTCTCATTCCAATGAATAAAAATATATACATGTGTGTCCTTTGTGTACTAAATAGTCCAATAGTTACAATTTTTCCGTTTGACTTATTCTTCATTCGATCAATTTTTCCTTCGATTAATTATCCGTTCGATTATTTCCCAAATCGTTCAATTTCTTTCGATAATTTGCATACGATAAATTGCTTTCGATTAATTTTCCGGATCCCTCATTAGATGGAACTTTTTCTTTATGCGAAAATCTTTATTTATAATTTAGATTATCAAAGTATACCTTATTAAATAATTAATTAAATTATTATTCCGATTCCATAAAAATACAAACCTATTAGCAGTTACTCGGCTTCAGTCACACCGTTTAGTGCTTCTTCGCAAGAAGAGATATGGTTACAGCGATTTGCCTTTTACAAACTCTTAATTCGTTCGGATCGAAAAGGCAGGCGTTTAAATCCAAGGAACACGGAGACCCATTAACGCTTTTCCAGGCATCTTCAGGAGCCAGAAAATGTCTTCCATTCAATCAATAGGAGGGAACCGGTCGTTTGAGATTCACTCGTGTGGATACGGAAGATTTCGACAGATAACATTAAAAGCTTTTAAGATCTCATCAGGAATTCATTGTGTTCTCATCTTCCCTTCTCTAAACTCCTATTAGGAAGATCTTCAAAGACCATTTCTTGGATCTTTTTGCCCGGATGGTTAAAATCTATCAGTCCGACTGATAATATCTACATTTTTAATTCACTCGATAATGCTCCTATCTGGAAATCATTAGCTAATTTCAGTCTTCAGAGAATTCGATCTTCCATGTCATTTATATATAGCGTGTGTGATTCTCTATATATGGATTATCAATAAGAGTTGATTTCAATCATTAACTTAAGGCATGTTCTGCTCTAATGTATCCTTACCCCAGAGACCGATCAAGACTCTAATAGAGCAAGGAAGCGTCCTTAATTGTACTTAAAAGCTTTCTACTTAATAGCTACCGTATTAATTTAGACATTGCTCATTTTTCATCAACATCAAGGTGAGAAGAAAGTTAGAGATGCTTTAATAGAACAAATAACTTGGATATTTTAAGTAGTGTTTTCTTTGAAAGGAAATTTTATCAAGCTGTGATAATGTTCCTTAATACTTTAGGCACAATAAATTTCTTGAGTGACAAAAAAAAACAAAAAATATGGTCATTTCTTTAGGATACTTTGATGTTTGGTGGTTTAATGTTTGTAGATTTTAAGTTACAAAGAATTTTATAGAACAAGTAATATTTTCAGTGCTATCTCCTATCGTTACAATCTAATGTTTAGAGTGTTGAAAAATATTTAAATATTAAGGAAAACAATACTAATAGTGATATTAATATGAAAATTAGATTCGGTAACACTAATTTTACACCCAATAATGAAATTTGAATTCTTTTCATCTTTATTTTTCAATATATTTGTAATATAAAGTTAATTTTACCACTCTAATGAAAAATCGAAAGTGAGACTTCATCGAAATCTCTAATGATTAAATTTTAACTTCTATGAATATCATTTATTTCTCTATATTATATATTTAGTAACAGTGTATACTCAATATCATATGCATTAAAAATAATAACTATAGCAAAGATATTTTATAAACACATTAGAGGGAAAGTACTAAAATAAAAAAAATCTTTCATATTTCAAAGATGAAGAATCAAGTTCCTGCCCTACAGCACAGAAAGCTAATGCACTAACCACGATACTGCTGATACATAAACCTGTTTAATATACAATGTAGTATAATCTTTCACTGTCATATTATATACGATATTTAATGAGATTTTAATTATCAAGACTAAAAATTTAAGACTAAAAATTTAATCAATTTTGATTTTTTTATCGATAACTGATTTTGATACCAAAACCATTTAAGAGTTTAAAACACCTTAATATACTTATGCTATACTCTACCTAGCTATAGTTTAACATTTTTAGAGTAATCATAAGAATCAGCCGATGTCAGGAATTGTGCCGCAGTGCCTGCAATCAAGAATGGAAATTCCAACTGAGGAATTCACCTCGCATGCCAAGACGTGGAAAGAATCACTTGCTACATAACTGAAAGAAAATGGAGAAACTTTCCAATCGGTTAATAATATAATAGTTATGACAATTTGCTTAATGCCGGTCTGCTTTTTTTACTTCACTGAAAATTTTTATAAAGCGCTCAAAATCTGCATGATGAAGGAAAACAAAACGTAAAGAGAAGAGATCACATTGGAGGAAGTTTAACAACTATTTACAAGTTATACTAAAAATTATATTCTTAAATGGAAATTGAAAAAAATACTTTTATATGAATTAATGATAAAGCTTTTGATGAGTCTACCTTTGAATTGGATTTGTTGATAAGAAACGTTTGTATCTAACAATTTTTAAGAACTAATTGTAAAGTCATTGTGAATGGAATAGAGTTTCATAATTTACAATTATCATTTATTGTTTGTTGTCATGTGCCTAGCTTTGGAAATGTTAAATTAATATACAGCACAACTCCTCTATAGTGATATCCTGTAGTGAAGGTAGAGTCCTGAGTAAGGAAGTAGCCTGTATAGTGAATGGCCATCAGTTTTTGAAAACTAATGGCCATTGTATGGTAGACTAAATAAAATTTGTCCACTTTTGAGGTATGAAAAACATCACAGTTACAGTTTTTAGAGGATTTTTGAATACTATTATCAGTTTATGTAGACAGTGTGTCAAGTTTAACCTAATTCGAATTAACACCCTTTGTCATGCAGTAGGTTTTAGTTATCAAGTAACAATTATTGCCGATAATTAAAATATGCTATTGTATAAAATTGAAATCGATAATTAAAATAGAAATTAAAATTCTTGTCGAAAGGTGATGTGAGAATTAAATTAAAAATAACAGACGTTAGCAAACATTGTTAATGATCACAGTTTTTTATTTTTATTTTTATTTTTCTATTGACTAGAATGAGCAATTGAGCATGGATTATATTTTTCATGAGATGTCTCTTCAATTTAAAATAAAACTGATTACGATGAGGTAACAGAAGGTTAACACTTGCATCATGTATCGTTATATAATCATTGACTGACCTATTTTGCATTTTCATAAGATTTACTTTTTCATAGCATGATGTATAGTTTACACATTGTTTAGTGTCCAGTCCATTTACTTCACACACAGAGAAAGAGCTTCTTGCTCTATTATGCAAATGTCCATACAATTTCTTTGTAATTACATACAAAAATGATAAGAGATAAGGAAGAAATATCGCCTGTACTTCTATTCTAATAATTATGTAACTAACTACTAAGAAATTTGTACAATGTTGTCGAATTGAAGCACTCGAATTCTCAATGGTTATAAACTCTCAGTAAATTTATCTTAGAATTTATTTTATCCTAATCAGTTGTTGACTATCATTTCTCCGTTAGATTTGCATTTTAAAGCAAAAGTTTCTACATTAGTGCGGATGCTACCAAAAATCGATCTATTTTCAATGCAAAACAAATTAGGCCTTCGCAAAAGATCTTACTTTAAACTTGGCCTTTTTAATGGGTGAAACAAATCAGCTTCTGATTACTCTGAAAGCCTTTCTTTACACTTTTTAAAACAGATTTGAAATCAACAAACTTTCATTGTAGCTTCTCCTTTTTCACGTAATGTTTGAAATAAAAGAGTTAGAGACTTCATATGCTTCGTTAGGTTTGGCACAAGTTTCACAAATGTTAGGATTTTATCGCTGAAGTGAAATGAGCGAAACTCGCCTTTTTATCTTCCACTTCATTATTCTGACTTTAGGTATTGAAATTAAAAATACATTAATGAGTACATTTCTGGAGTGCATTACTAAAACCTTTAATAAATGTTTAGGGGAGAGCTTTCAACTATAAGTGTTTTAAGATATTATTTTTAGTAAATTTAAATTGCATTTTGCCGTTAAAACTTTCCACCCAGGCTTAAATTTGCAGTCAGAATAACCAATAAAGGATACCTCTTATATTCCAACTTGACTAATTGATTTAAATCGAATTAAAACATTAATTGCATAAATGTATTTCATGAATGGTGAATTAGATTTAGCACAGAGCCTTTGACGAACAATTGCAGTAGGTACCAACTCACTGACATTTCAGTCCTCAGAAATTCAATTAAAACTAATGCTATTGCAGCGAATCAAATGTAGACTCTGTTAATTACTGGAGATTGAAGGATTGTCATTTGAGGTTAAGGCCCTCCTCGCTAAGCCAAGATTCTCTCTGTCATCGACTAAATTATCACAAGAGAGAAACTTCCTAACTTGACGAAATGGCATTAGGGTTTAGTTACATCTGCCTATTTTGCTCGAAGCTTTAAAGTAAAGGGTAGTGAAATGAGCTCTGTAATAACTATTAAGGTGGTTCCTTGGCAGAAAGTTATATGGTCCATAATAAAATATAGTCTACATTAATCTACTATGCTCCCACAATAACTTTCTGTCTGAGTAAATATGGATGACGTGCATAAAATATATTTAAAAAATGTTTATCAGAACAAAGTGTAATGATTAAAGGGGAAAAACGGTTTGCCATTAAAAAAAAATTCTTTAGTCATTTCGGGCATATTGGGTAAAGGAAAAAGTGACTTCTCAGTCACTTTTTCCTTTCCACTAAATTCACTTCTTCAGTCTTCAATTTTTTGGTAATGAAGAATCTCTTTTCCACTTTAAAATATATCTTTTATCACGCATATTAAGTCTTCAATTAACATAATAATTATTATTGGTCTAATATTTAATGTAGAGACTGATAGCTTTTGAAGATTTTCATACTTCTTGTAGATTCACTGTTCTATTTACTACAATGCTAGTTATATTTGTATTAAATCCTTGTTAGAAAATTTACTAATTATAAATCTAACATTTCACACTAATTTTTTTTATACATAAAATATTGTCTTATTGTTATCGAGAAATATCATTTGATTTTCAAATAAAATCTAAAACTAATTCCAATTTTATTTCAAAAGAATAGTAATTTTATTTTTTCAAATTGATATTTATTAATTTTTCATATTTATCTTATATGATATTTCTAATGCTAATCTCAATGAATAAATACATACATAGATATTCCAAAGGTATAAAAAGTATCAATATGAATGTTTTTATTGATGAATTAATTATTAATATTTCCATTGAAATAACTTGCATGGATTCATATAACTTAGAAAATTTATACAAGTTCAGAAGAATTTACATATTTATTTAAAATAATCTCACATTAATAATTCATTATTATAATTTGAAAAAAACTACATTGCTTCTATAGCTTTCGTTTTCATTTGAAACTCAAACAAAAAAAATAATTAGGTGATTAATTAAGTGGATTTTTTTCATCAAAGAGAGGATTTAAAATATCATTCGATCGTCGCTGAATTATATTGAAATTTGCATTGAATGCATGAAAAGATATCAACAATATTACAACTATCAACAATATAACTATTAATAAATTCACAAAGCATAAAATATAACAAGTTTCCTCTATGTTTGCTTTTGTTGAACAAACAACGAGTCGTGAACTTTTCTAGTTAATCTCTTCCTCGATAACATTTATAAATAATAGCTCTAGAGCGGTATGAAGTTTTTGAACAAATTCCCGCTTTTTTCAGTTGGTAAAACGTTCTCCAATTCACACTTCACGACGAGTTAATTTGAACACCGATGGCTGTTCTTCTTTAAAAGCTTCCATGTTTATATTTCAAAACATGAATGCTTTAGAGAAAAAGTGGCGAGTCTTAAAAAAACACTGAACGTAATCTGATTAATGAATCGTGTTTTCTTATCAATAGGATGTGTTAGAAACAGCAGCTGTTAGTTTATATATTATTTTGCTGATATTCTCACAGTCTTCTCGCTTCGAATAATTCATTTTAAATATCCAAACGCCTAAAAAGAAATATTTTATATGCTTAGTGTTATATTTAAACATACATAGGTACTCTTCACAATCTGATCAGAGCCGTAACCTCCCTGAGCACCGGGTAAATATAACCCGATAAAGCGTAATCTTTTTTGAATGAATATTTTATATAATTAAATATCGTAAAAGAATAATCTTATATTCTCATTATATCTTCCTTTTTCTATACTCTTTTTTAATCATCACCATCATTTTAGAAACACATTCTACGACCTATTTTCCTCATTCCTTCCATAGACAAGCATGAGCAAATAGAGTTCGAAACTCCATAAACGGAACAGGATTTGGAACAAAAGTGAGTTTTGATTGATGCTCATCTTTTCTCAGCTGAAGATGATTGTAAGGGAAGTTAGTCTTGGAAGTGAAGTTAAAACTCGAGTTAACTTCACTCTTCTGAAAGGACAAAACTTCAATGCTTTTTCTCTGAATGCTCCTTTGAATGTTGACTCGGAAAACTTACCTTCAAATTATTAGTCATGGATTGGAGTGATGACAGACAGAGACCAGTAATTTGTCGTTTGATATATCTCATTAGTTTGTTATTAACTCTCTTCACAAGAGTCACTCAATGAATTAGGTTTTAGATGTCTTCTTGCTGTAATTTTACATGAAAAGTTCCTAAGAGAACTTCATGAAATGTTATTTATTTCTGTTGAAAATATTATTGCATTAATGTTTTTTCAACTAAAATTGTTAGTATTATGTATTTACACGATTCATTATATGTAAATATATATGATTTTGTTATAGGAAACTATAAGAATAATCTAACAATGAATAAGAAAAGAATTTCTGATCGCATTGTTATATCCTATCAAGCTATCAAATAAGTCCATTTTTTCGACAAGACCCTTTATTGATTTATTATGCAGTAGTGAATCAGTCTCGACTTCTTCCATAATCTATTTCATTTGTTCGAAAGCCGCGTATGCAAATTCAATCAGAAAATGTCCCAGTCGAACCGAAGACAAATTTCCTTGGATCTGAATTAAATAGGCTGGAATGATAATGTCAAAATGGAATAATACTTGAATCGGTCTGAAGTTCAGAGAATACCTTCAATTGAATCGCATTCACAATTTTAACCGTGATCCCCTAACTGGTGATGCATGATATTGGTTCAGCTGCTCTCACCATCTCTCAAAGACATTATAATTCAATACAGTTTGCTACAGTTGCCCCCCTATCACATTCTTCCACTCACTTCGATGTCTTTTGATCAATTACTTGATATTGAATTCCTGGTAAGTTTACGATCTCCTTGAGATCAATCCTCAGGAGATACAAATTGTCCTTCAGAAATATAATTTTCCATTGAAGTTTTCTTCCTGTTTCATTTATAAAAGTTTATAAACTATTCCAAGATTTCAATGTGTTTCTATACAATATCAATTTGTGTATATAATATATATCGTATCAAATAAATCCCATCTATGTATTTGTCGAAGATATGCTGAAGATTATATGTACATTGAAGTATTCGCTTTATGAGTATTTATGTTTCAAGTGCATTTGAGTTTGATAAGTTTTTCAATTTCTGAATGTCTTCAATTCCCGTCCTTATTGGGTAAAATTTATGATTTCAAAAGAGATCGTAATCAGTAATACGCAACTCTGAGCTACCATGTTTTGATTTTTGAAAAATATGACAACGTTCTTTTTCATTGATGCTCTATTGAATTCATTTCATTATGTGAAATGAAACAACTTATTCGACGGAATATTTTTTGTTCATTAGCGCATTTGTTTCGGAAGAGATCGTTTTCATTCGCTTACATTAAAGAATCTTGAATGTAAAACATTAATTGAAAATATGACGACATTAAAATTGGAAGTAATGATCTAGAGGCCCAGACAATAACAATTCATCTCAACTCCACTCCTAACTTTCTCCATTACTTTACATGTTTTATGAGCTGGCCGTTATATAGTCTCTGGAATTATTTCGATTCCTCTGCCGCTGTCAGAACAGGTGATATTACAAGAGAATAATTCATATATCAGCTTGGCATCTCTGAAATTTCGATTTGGAAAGAAACCATGCATACAAAGTGGCCGGGATCGAAGTGACATTCCATGGCCCATGAAGTAACTATTCCGAGTCTAGGTTCAGACCGAAAACTCACGCAAGACCTTACTATGCAAAGATCTGGGAAACTACAGATACCAAGTGAGATTTACCAATGAGATAAAAAATTAAAGAATCTAAAGTAATGGTAGTAGGGTTTATTTTCATACTGTGAATCTATAAGTCATTTTATCGGAATGACATATATCATATTACAAATTGAATGAAAAAGAAACGTTTTTCTATATTTTTAACTGAATTCAGTGAAAGTTTAATGCGTATAGATTCTTCCATCTGGCAACATTGGAAGCTCTTCTTGACCAATTGAAATGAATATGGCCTGAGTTCCTTCCTATTGTTCCATAATATGTTCAAACTTGGTCCTATCTTTCCATTTCGAATAGGCAATAGAATTTAAATTGATCAAATTTCTAGAGCAAATAAAAATATGCTAATTTTATACTAATGAAAGGATATTTTCTAAAATGGAAGAAGATCACAGGGGACACCGTTTGAGCTTCTAAATGGCAAATATATTACCTCTGAAAAAATAAGGTGTGAGAATTTCTGGCGAGTTATAAGCTCCTCTGTCTCTCTCGGCTCAAAAATAAGCCCCCAAAAAATCTTTTAACAGTTCAGGTAAATCTTTTACAGGGGATTCTTCTGGAACGCTTGTACTCATCAGGGATTTCTCAGTCTCTGGGGATTGTTGTAGGCTTGTAATGGATTTAAAATGTAAATATATTTAATAATTTGTGATTGTATCATATATCTCATAATACTGTTCATATGTTCCTCATTATTGTAGATTATATATTTTATGCATGTTGTGTTTGCGTTATTCTATTTAATATAAATGTACTATATACCACTAGTCACATACACTTACTTCTCACTGATCACATACACTTACCTCTCACTGATCACATACACTTACCCGTCACTGATCACATACACTTACCTCTCACTGATCACATACACTTACCCGTCACTGATCACATACACTTACTTCTCACTGATCACATACACTTTCCTCTCACTGATCACATACACTTACCCGTCACTGATCACATACACTTACTTCTCACTGATCACATACACTTACCTCTCACTGATCACATACACTTACTTCTCACTGATCACATACACTTACCTCTCACTGATCACATACACTTACCTCTAACTGATCACATACACTTACTTCTCACTGATCACATACACTTTCCTCTCACTGATCACATACACTTACCCGTCACTGATCACATACACTTACTTCTCACTGATCACATACACTTTCCTCTCACTGATCACATACACTTACCTCTCACTGATCACATACACTTACCTCTCACTGATCACATACACTTACCTCTAACTGATCACATACACTTACCTCTCACTGATCACATACACTTACTTATAACTGATCACATACACTTACCTCTCACTGATCACATACACTTACCTCTCACTGATCACATACACCAGTGTTCCAAACACTCAAGACTGTCCAAGTGATGTCCATAAATTTGATGTCTCCAGTGTCTATAGTGCCTGCAGCAGCATGTATCAAATTTATAGTTGTTATTATGGATGTAATGTGAACTGAGTGGAATAATGAGAAGCATCAAAGCAACCTCCAGCTACATATCATCCTGAATTATCGCTCAGTGTCTGGAAAAATGATGAGATTTGAGGTAGCATGCATGCTGTATCTTTCTGATACTCTCATAATTCAGTAATGTTCACTGAGTTTTTACCAGATAGATGCATTAATTGTCCTATGTTTGTTATATTACTCGAACGGTTATAGCTAAATTAAATTATTAAATTATAATGGTAAATTAAATTGCAGTTAAAGGGGCATTTATTAATAATTAGTTATTTGTCTAAAATGTTACCAATGTTGTGACATCCGTGGGATATATACCGATGTAACTACAGATCCAATAAATTTCCTGCTAAAAATGACTACATAATCCAGATTATATTTTCAAATTGAGTTTCTGAACATTTATTGCTCCCCTCCTGGCCAGGTTTAATAGTGACAAAATGTATACTTTACTGTATTTTTCTGTAAAACAAGTTACCGTCTCTGGGTAAATAATTGTCATTTTTTTCGGCGAGAGGACCTAGAACCCAAATTTTGAGTTACAAATACAATTATGACATTTTTACCAAAAACAAAATCCGCGTTTGATGATGACTATGTCTACTTCAAATATAAAGTCCTTGTCCGAAATAAGGTCAATAATATCTTAAGTTGATGTAAATCTAATAATCATTATATGATGTAGTCATACATTCTCAGTACCTACATCTTCTTAATGAGCACCCAGTTGTGCGTGTAAACATGCCAGAATTTGTTCATTTCATTTTTGTTTATTAACTTGATAAGAAGACTAATTTGAAATTGTTTGAACATCATTACTGCTAGAACAAAATGGGGAAAGACTTTGTTTATCGTTGGCGAGAATGTTTTTGTCTTCGCTTTTAGGACTGTAATGCTGTTTCATACTAATGCTCAACTTCCATATTTATCTTCTCTTGAATTTACACATATAAAAATTTAATGTACTATAATCCATCAATAGAGAATAATTTCCTAAAGTATAAATTCTTTTACAGAATGCCATGGCTACTTAATTACTATTATGGTTCTATTTCCTGCCATTTTCCTCTTTCAACCAGTGTATTCTTTTCACTGTACTTATCTATATACTTTGAATTTAATGGCACTGTTTATTGGATGCATTTCCAATTATTCTGAATAATTTATCCTTTTGCAAAATGTTTCTGGGAATTCAGTGGAAATTTTTGTTCCATTTAATGATTCCTGAACCATCCAATTTCACATTAAATTAAAATTCAAGTATTAATGTTCAATCCATTCTTTTTAACTCTCACCTTCTTAGGTGATTTTACTGTAGAATTTATACCGAGCTACTATAGAAAAGGTATACTGTCAATTTTTATATTATAAACTATTTATTTGTTTCCTATTACTTTTATATCATTATTTAAGCAGAAAAGTAAAATGATTCAACAAATCCCAAAACTTCACTTCATCTCTATTTTATTTTTATATCTACCTATGACATTCAAATTATATTTAGAAGTTTGACTGGGTGTTGAATCTTTCTTTGAGCAAATGTACATCCAGTTGATAAATTAATAACAAAAAATTAAAAACAGATCATTACTGACCAAAATGCCTTCTTGAAGTCACATGAAGGCAGTGACTTCTTGATGTGACTTGAAGGCAGTGACTTCTTGAAGTCACATGAAGGCAGTGACTTCTTGATGTACATGAAGGCAGTATCTTCTTGATGTGACTTGAAGGCAGTGACTTCTTGATGTGACATGAAGGCAGTGACTTCTTGATGTGTCATGAAGGCAGTGACTTCATGATGTGGCATGAAGGCAGTGACTTCTTGATGTGACATGAAGGCAGTGACTTCATGATGTGACATGAAAGCAGTGACTTCTTGATGTCACATGAAGGCAGTGACTTCTTGATGTCACATGAAGGCAGTGCCTTCTCGATGTCACATGAAGGCAAATTAATGTCACAGCAAAAAACAAAGAGAAATGTGATCTGGAACTTAATATCCTGTCAAGACTGACAAATGAACTCACCAGTTGTCAGGGGAAATTTGATGAGAATATTATTTGAAGATATTATATATGTGGAGAACTGATAGCTTGTCTCTGGTGGAGAACTGATGTCATGTCTCTGATAGAGAACTGCTGGCATGTCTCTGGTGGAGAATTGATAGCATGTCTCTGGTGGAGAACTGATAGCATGTCTCTGGTGAAGAACTGCTGGCATGTCTCTGGTGGAGAATTGATAGCATGTCTCTGGTGGAGAACTGCTGGCATGTCTCTGGTGGAGAATTGATAGCATGTCTCTGATGGAGAACTGATGGCATGTCTCTGGTGGAGAACTGATAGCATGTCTCTGGTGGAGAACTGATAGCATGTCTCTGGTGGAGAACTGATAGCATGTCTCTGGTGGAGAACTGATAGCATGTCTCTGATGGAGAACTGATGGCATGTCTCTGATGGAGAACTGATAGCATGTCTCTGGTGGAGAACTGATTGCATGTCTCTGGTGGAGAATTGATAGCATGTCTCTGGTGGAGAACTGATAGCATGTCTCTGATGGAGAACTGATAGCATGTCTCTGGTGGAGAACTGATAGCATGTCTCTGATGGAGAACTTATAGCATGTCTCTGGTGAAGAACTGATGGCATGTCTCTATGAGAACTGATGGCATGTCTCTGGTGGAGAACTGATAGCATGTCTCTGGTGGAGAACTGATAGCATGTCTCTGGTGGAGAACTGATAGCATGTCTCTGGTGGAGAACTGATAGCATGTCTCTGATGGAGAACTGATAGCATGTCTCTGGTGAGAACTGATGGCATGTCTTATAATATATTCTGACATTATTTTATTTACAGCAAATAGTTTAGAGGCACAGAATAGAGTACAGATGAAAGCAATTGAATTAGTTTAGTCTATTTCAACTGCTTAATATATTCTCGTTTCATTGAAAACTAGAATATTCTGAAATATTTTCAATATTCATTTCTAAATGAATGATTTCTAATAAGCAGTGCATTGTTTTATTTGCACTATAAATGATTAAATAAATGAATAGAAGAAGTGCACTCGTAGAGCGCATACCTTCGCCTCCGCTTATAAATGAGCTTGCCCGTGATATCTTACCCGTTTGCTCCTAAAATATAATAAAATGGTTCCATGGTTATTGACCAATCGCCCCACCAAATCTTAGGCAATTTGGTTGAATACTTTTAGAGTTATTGAGTTATAAATGACCTTGACCTTTAATAGGATCGCTCCTAAAATTCTACCAGATGGTTGCTGGACATTGATCAATTGACCCATCAAATTCCAGGTAGTTTGTAGAAGACTTTTTTAGTTATAGAAATAAAAGATGACAAATAAATACCTAAATAAATAAATGCCACCCAAAATATAACCTGCGCAATTTGTGAAGGTAAATCCTATCGTATTTTGGATCAAATTTATATATTTTATCTACTAAAAACTTAATTTTCTCTGAAAAATACAGTTATTTCACCCAAACTGTCTTATATCATTAACTAATTAATGTCTAACCATTGTATTATGCTACAATATTTCAAATGAAAATGAGCCCGACCTTCCCTTTAACCTCCAATCGATCACTTCTTACTTTTTCGAACTCTCTTTTTATGATCGGCTTCAGTTGCACTTGAGCAAAAATTTGATAGCTCCTAAAAACTTCTTTATTGCCTATAATTACATCCATGGAGCTAATTTCATTGATGTTGATAATCCTTAACTCCCAATTACAGTGATAAAAGAGAGCCTAGTTGATAGTGTACCCAGAGAAGTTATAGTTGGACAATGGAAGATTAAGTGAGATAGTTATGGTGGGGCTATGGAAGATTGAGCGAGATTTTCTTCTAATATGGCCCACTATAACTATCTTTTTTGAGTGAACTATGATTAAAAAAATCAGATACAAGGAACTTCAAACAATTGTCAGAATGTAGCTCCATGAACTAAGTCACCTACCAATAGAAAGTGACAGTAAAAAAGGAGTAAAGATGTTTTACGTTATTTGTTTTTTATCAATCATTTGGTCTCAATAATTTTTAAAAATAAAAACATCTTGTTTCAATGAAATGGTCCCTACTTGCTCCCATCATAAAGTGTTCCGTAATAACAAAGTGAATGTACATTTTTATACTTCGAACCCTTTTATCTGCTACGGTAAATTACAAATTATCGATCAGTTTCATATCTTCGTCATATGAAGATATGAAACTGACGATAATTCGTAATTTACCCTATATTAAAATGAAAAAATATATTACTTTCTCCACCAGCCTTATGAACGCATCTCAAAGATTCATATTTTCTTGCACTGTTCTTCAAGCTCAATCATCGCTAAATTATTCGCAATATCGAAAACAGATTACGACTCAATCTGACGGATTTTCCAATTTCCCTAATCGCGATGATTTTAAAGTATAGTTATTGAGGAGGGGGCAATGATCATAAGGAGATGCAAATTTTAAGGGAGGAGTGCAATATCATATAGAGAGTGGCAAGAATTTTAAGGGAGAGTGCAATGATCATAAGGAAATGGCAATGATCATAAGGAAGATGGCAATGATCATAAGAGATGACAATATCATAAGGAATGCAATGATCATAAGGAAGAGTGGCAATGATCATAAGTAGATGCAAGAATTTAAGGAGCAATGATCATAAGGAAGAGTGCAAGAATTTTAAGGAAGTGCAATGATCATTACGAAAGTAATATCATAAGGAGAGTGAGCAATGATCATAAGAGAGTGCAATGATCATAAGGAGAGTGACAATGATCATAAGG